>VUQS01055384.1:11090-27169 GCA_015108495.1 Heterochromis multidens | reverse complement strand
TAGTGTACGCTGTTAAGTGCCAGGAGGATTGCTGTGACTTATACATTGGGGAAACCAAACAACCTTTGGCTAAGCGGATGGCACAACACAGAAGAGCTACCTCGTCAGGCCTGGACTCCGCAGTCTATTCACACCTACAGGCCAGTGGCCACTCTTTCAGTGATGAGGACGTACACATCCTGGACAGGGAGGAACGCTGGTTTGAACGGGGAGTCAAGGAGGCCATTTACGTGAAAAGGGAAAGACCATCTCTGAACCGAGGAGGGGGCCTAAGGGTACATTTGTCACCATCTTACAATGCTGTGATTGCAGCCATTCCCCAATCTCTGTGAATGGTACTCATGGCCATTGATCAATGGTCATGACAATTTGCATACTATTGATCATGAAACTGACCTCATGGCCCATTGTTAGTCAATGGTGCTGGTTTCGGTCATTATGCAAATGTATTGTTTATAGGGTTGGGGAAGCCTGCAGTCAGCTGAGACTGAAGAAGTCACCAGAGGTGACGAAATGTTTCTCCCACTCCCACTGTCCAGATGAACAGATTCAGCTTTTTGGGATTCTTTTACCTGGATTTTTGAGCATGCATCAAGAAACTTCCAGAAATCATGGTCTGTGAACACAGTTCATCATGCCATCCACAAATGCAGGTTAAAGCTCTATCATGCTGAGAGGCTATAAGTAAACATGATCCAGAAACACTGCTATCTTCTCTGGGCCAAAGCTTATTTAAATTGGACTGAGGCAAAATGGAAATAAACTGCTCTGTGGTCATGGAAAGGCACCATCAATGCTGAAAGGTATATACAGGTTTTAGAGAAACATATGCTCCCATCCAGACGTCTTTTTCAGGGAAGGTACTTGTGTATTTCAGCAAGACAATGCTAAACCACATATTGCATCTTTTACAGCATCATGGGTTTGTAGTAGAAGAGCCTGGGTGTTGGCCTGAACTGGCCTGTCTGAAGTGAAGTCCAGACCTTTCATCAATTGGCACATCATGAAATGAAAAATACAACAAAGAAGACCCAGGACTGTTGAGCAGCTGTAATCCTATATTAGACAATAATGAGACAGCATTCCTCATCCAAAGGTCCAATAACTGGTCTCCTCAGTTCCAGATGTTTACAGACTGTTGTTGAAAGATGAGGGGTTGCTACACAGTGGTTAACATGGCCTTATTCTGAGGCGTGTTTCTGCCATCAAATTCAAAACAACCTTATTTTTTCTTAACTGTACATTTTCTCAGTTTAAACATTTGATATGTTTTCTATGCTCGGTCAGTAAAATATTGGTTTATTGGTTCATTTTAGACAGTGTGCCAACTTTTTTTTTTTTAAATTGGGGTTGTAATTTTTTATTCTTTTTTTCTACTCTTAACTCTACATTAACAATAGAAACACTGGGTTTAAAAGTAGTGATTTTAATTAATAACACATCATAAAGGTACTAGAAATCAAGGTAGCAAGTAAGCCTCTGTACGCCAAGTTCTGTTTAACTGTTAACTGTCATAATTATTGAATTAATTTTGGTATGGCAATGATACATTGATAAGCATCTTGTTAGAATTTTCTACTGATTGGTAAAATCAGTAGATAATTCTAACTAGATGCCCTTTATGTATCATTGTCTGTTATTGTTTTACTATTACCATTGGCATTTTTTTATTCTTGTACAAAAGTATCAGTGAAATTGTCTGATAAAGGTGTCAGACTGATCCTACATATTACACTGCATGCTGAGTGAGGGACCCTCTCAGTATTTAGATATAGAATGGAGTACCCTGCTTGACTCTGTGCCTCCCCACATTTTAACCAGGCATCCCAGGCAGAGTGCAATTGATTTTGGCAGTGGATGGAATAAAGATGG
This sequence comes from Heterochromis multidens, assembly GCA_015108495.1. Classification (NCBI taxonomy): domain Eukaryota; kingdom Metazoa; phylum Chordata; class Actinopteri; order Cichliformes; family Cichlidae; genus Heterochromis; species Heterochromis multidens. The sequence continues at coordinate 25,297 of VUQS01055384.1, read as the reverse complement.
ATTGAATCAGGATGGAAAGGACCTTGCTTGAGGATCGGCCATGCAGTAACCCTTGAGCTGTGGACGTCTTTGCCAAGAAAGTACTCATAGTTATTCTAGCGTAAGGGGCAATGCGATTAAAGCTGGTAGCTTCCTCACACAGAACACTAGGGGTGGTGAATCGGTTCTAAGGAGATTTTACACGTGGCCACTAGACTGTGGTTTTACTGTTAATTAGAAGATTGTCTAATATCAACTTTACTGTGGTATGGGATGATGAAGGAATGGAAACGGGCACAGAGAGACGAGATGTATTGAATTGAGCTAACTATAATAACAGATACTGAAAATACTGAATGTATGTAGTCTGGTCTTTTCTTTCTGTGTGGCATCTGTTAAATGTAAACTTACTCCCCTCAAACTGATATTAAACAGTTCTTGACTTTTACGGTTGTCCCCCTGGCCAAAAGGGGAAAGTGTTGCTTATTTAGTATACAGCCAACATTTTTCTTTTTTTTTCTTTCTTTTTTTTTTTGAAAACTGATAAGAAGTAGTTGGGTTTGCAGTTAGTTTGATTCAAGCTGTAGCTCAAGGGAATTTGACAGTTAACAAGTGTGGCGATTAAAAACTTGACAGTTTTGTATTTCTGCAATTATCGGATTACAGTATAACTGGCATATCAATTGCGTTGCTTTCACAAACTTTACTTCAACACAAGCACCATCAGGGAGGTCTTTGTCATCTCTTTATTTGCCAAGTGCGTGATGTGTCATTATGAGTGTGTATTTACACCATGCTCGCCTTTCTACCCAGGGACCTCGTCTAACACCTGTCAGAAAGCAGTTTTACCAGACACAATCAAAGAGCAGCATGTGACATGTTTGATGTCTACTCAAACATAATGTGCTGTGAAAACATCCCTATGCTCTGCCAACGCAACGTCCCTCTGGCTCTAGTTCTTCTCTACTCATGTGCCTGCATAACTCATTTTTTAAATTCTGGGATTATGTCTTGATATCTTCAGATAAGCTTGGAACAACCTTCAGCCCAACACTGTGCTGTGTTAGGGCACGAAGTACAACAATAACAAGCCACTATTGCCTTGCCTTGTTGAAACATGGGAAATAAGACAATGATATTCTGACATAATGTACATCCAGTAATTTAAAAAAAATCTTTGGAAGATGATTAATATGCTACTGTAGTTATAAATTCTCATGTTCATTATATCTTCCTTATATAATTTGTCTATAGTTTGAGCCAGATATGTTCAAGTTTGTGCTTTTACCAATAAATACATAAATTATAGTAAATAAATAATAAACGTCAAATCTATTATTTGCAAAGTTGAAAGAAAATAATTACCAGCTGTGACACTGAGGCTGGTATTTTGTGTGTGTGTGTGTGTGTGTGTGTGTGTCATCATGGCAAGTTTTACTCATGGAGACTCCTACTATAGCAGGACCTACTGCAAAGGTGGTTTTGAATATTTTAACAGCGGTTTGTGTCTCAGGGTCTATGAACAGATTTTGCCAGCACAGTAGCATTGCAGCCATGCACGATGCAGTCACGAAACTTTACTGGGGGGCCAAAGGAAACATTGGCCCCTACCACAAAGGTAGATTTGAGTATTTTGAATAGGTGTTGGATTTTTTGTGTCTGTCTGTGGACAGATTTTATCAATGTTATAGTGTCAAACTTGTTAAAGATGCCCAGGAATTCATTGACATCGGGGTCAGTGTAATTCTTATTATGGAATTGTAAAGTCTCTAATACTTTGTGCCAGAGGTGGCAACATGGGTAGATTTTCACCTTGATCCTCTTTCTGTCAGTTTGTCTTTCTGAGTGTGTGTTTGTGTTAGTCTGTGGAAACCCCTAATATTGTTTGTAGTACTTTAAGTTTTTATATGTCTAGCATCATAACTGTGCAAGATACAACCACAAAGCTTTCAGGTGTGTAGTTTAGACCAAAAAAGAGGTCCAGTTTTAAAACAGGTTTAGTCCCACCCATGAATACTGAATTATGAATGCCAGAAGGGAGTTTCCTGATGTTACACCCCTTTCCTGCAGCCTTTTTAAGCGCATTGTACTTTTACCTCCTAAAATGCAGTATTTGATGATGGGTGTGGTAAAATAACTCATGGCTGGAGTGATTCCCATTAGATTGCTTTTAGTTTTCATTTCATAATTATTATTTTTTTTAAATAAACGATCATAACAAAGGTTGTTAAAACCTGGCTGTAGTGAAAGATATAAAGGGTGTTAACAAGAGTTAACTCATTGAGCATAAAAATATTTTCCCTGGAGAGGCTAACCATGTGAGAAACAGCACTTGTCTAGCGCCACCAGTCTTTGAGCAAAAGCTGAGCTATACTCAGTGTTTCCTTTCATGATCTCCCAACCCTTTTTTCTGCTCTCTCTGTCATTTGAAATCCCCCTTACTGTTTTGAAGAAGCCTTGGCAATATACTGTGAGTCACACAGGCTGTGTCCCATACTATGTTACTATGTTGGGGGCTTTCTTGGCCTGACAACCTCTCTGCACCACTAAAAAGCATGTGCCCTGATTATCAGTGGCATATGTCTTTGCATTTGTATAGTTGTGCTCATTTTGTTCCTCCTACATTTTTTTCCCCCCTAGTGACAATAACAATGGTCACAAACAGTCAAGGATAGTTAGGCCATAGATTTCTCCCTCTCTTGCCCTGGGACAAGTAGCACAATGAAAAAGTACAAATATATAGACCAAGATGGTTTTGTCAACTCAGAACATTTTGCTGTAACAAGGAAAGATCCAAGAAACTGCTTGGACTGTGAATTAATTTAACAGTCTCTTCTTTTAAAGTTACATGCAGAAACAAACAACACTTGGTGTAAGATAGCCAGCCTTGTTGTGTTCTTAAGTGTTTATCTTCTTAGCCCACTTGTGTATGACGAGCATATGTCCTATTCATTCTACCTTCATGTCCACAACGGAAAACTTAATTGTAGACATTGTTGCCACTAACCTACTTACTCCTAAAAAGTTGAATCTGTTCATCTGGACGTAGCGATTTTTTAGTGGGAGAAACGTTTCGTCACTTTCTAGTAACTTCTTCAGTCTCAGACTGAAGAAGTTACTAGAAAGTGATGAACAGATGAACAGATTCAACATTTTAGGATTCTTTTACCTGGATTATTGAGTATGCATCAAGAGTAACCTACTTACTATTCATGAGTTTCATCTTCTGTAGTAGTGCAGCAGGTTTGGATCTTGATGACCATTGTAAATCGTCTGACTCTTCAGGTAGGTTTGATTTTGAGTTTCAAGACTAGTTTGGTTCACCAGTAGACAATCCAGTGATTCTATCCCACCTTTTGCAATGAGGGATATTTCATACCCTGATTAACAACTAGCCTTGTACCAATTTGACTTTAAGTGAACTCTTGCTGGAGTGCAGTTAGTTGAAAAAAGCCTATTCTCACCTTTCTTGGAAGGAAGGGCCACAGAACTTTGCCAGAAAGAAATCTCAGTGTGACTTGTTACAGTTATGTGCTCACTTTCCTCAAAGCCTTTTGTAGGTAATCTTTGTCATCTTGTTCCACCTCACCTTCACTTCAGATGTGTTGCCTCTGTCTTTAAGTGTGATGCACAACAAAACAGTTGTCACCACCTATTTTGGATAGCCACATGTAAGTTTAGGAAGTTACTCAAACTGATATTCTTGGAACGCTAGTAACTTTTACCAACCTGTGTAGCAGGAACTTAATTTGGGTATTTTTGTCTCAAGGTTTAATCTTCCAATGGGTCATTAAAATAAGTGCACACATAACTACTACTTATTTAAAGCAATAAAGGGAGTACATCATTGCAACAAGAACAAATGCCATTCTAGACAGAATCTTTTGGTTTAGCTCACTCTTTAACATTTACTCCACTGTCTGCCTTGACTGAAATTCTGTCACATTCTGTTAATTTCCTGAGGGTCCCTTTGAGCTCAGTTTGGCCAGCTCTTCCCTCCACTTAAGCTGAAGATTGCATAACCTGGCCTTGGAGGCTGTGGAGCTTGTCACTTTGCCCAGAACAGAACCTGAAATTGTGTGTGTGTGCTGGCAGGACAGTACAAATGGACCCAACTATTCCAAAATTCCTACATTTCACTATTTTCCTTTATATAACTACCCCTCTTTAAGTCTCTCTTTCTCCTCTTACCTGATTTTATACTGACCCTGGTGCTAGGTTGGACTTCTGTTTGCCCAGCTGCATGTCTTATTTACTTGAGGTAAGGAAAGTCCCAGCAGACCTTTTGTAAAAAATACAAAATAAAATGTAATCTGAAAAGGAAAGGGTGAGGGTAAATCCAGGGTCTGCCAGAGTAAGAGGAAACTGAAGGTACTGTACTGCTCCCAGGATAGTGGTGTTAAACCTTTGGGACAAGGCCAATGAAAGCAGCATATTAGGAATTTGAACCGTGGTCACACACACTTTGTCTCTCTCCTCACACCAACACTAGTATTCTCTCCATTTTTCTCTGTTCCCTTCCATAATGTACACCCCATGCCTATGGCCCCCAATGATTTTCTCTTTTTATTTTCAGGATTAAGCAGGAAAAATGTACTGACTCATGGAATGGACTTCCTTGCCCTTGGGCTTGTGGTGCAGTTGTGCAAAGGGAAGTTCTCAGGTTCAAGCCCACATGGCACCTGTAGCTGTGTGAGATCCCATTGCTCTTAACTTTCCCTTCCAGGGGCTAGGTCTGGAGATTCCCTTGCCAATGCCTAGTCAGCACCACAAAAGTTCAACAACCATTTCTGGTCAGATTTCATACTTAAGGCTCTAAGTTATGGTAAAGCTAAGCCCTTGGATGTCGTGCATATACTCTTACGATTGGCTGTTATATGGCTTTCAGCCCCTTCTTTTGGAATGTGATGGCTTCAAACCTAGACTGCATGGCATTAGTCTGGGGGGAAAAAACAAAACAAAAAAAAAACTGCAGAAGTTTCATGTATTGCTTTGGATAATTACGAGGTAAACATAACTACAATTAAGATTCCTTGAAAAACTGCGTATTTTTAAGATCTGTCCCAAGATACCAACAATGCAGAAGGGGTGTTCATAGATATATTTCAATTTAAATGGGATGCACTGTGAATTTATACCCCAACTTCAGTATGTTGTCTCGGTTATGTATTTGATATTATTTCCTCGGAGTCTCTTTAATAAAGTGCATGCATTTCTTTAAACCTGCTTTATAGTGGGGTATTAAAAGTACAGAGCTGTGTTCTAATCCAGCTGGAGTATTGCCCCAGACGCTAAGTGTCTTTACAGAGCAGTGACATTAGCTTGTTTATTGGTTGCAGGGGCGTAAAGATGCTATTGTTTTAATTGCTTGTACATGCTCTTGGGATCCATGGAGATTACAGAGACTGCAGATGCCAGCATATTGGAAATGGGATAACAAAAGGCAACTCAAGAAAGCCAAAATATACATTAGCTATATTTGATTTGTTTTGCAATCACTTGACAAAATTGCTTACAGCCATTAAACTGTATATCCTTAATGCATTTAAGAAAGCCATGGCAGTCAGGCAAGTTAAACATGATATTTAAAATATACAACACACTTTATGAAAACATAGCATAATTATATCATGCAACAGTTTTATACTCCTGATCTTACTCATGCACCACCACCGTGACAACACAGTGGTCAAATTTTTCTGATCACTGAAAAGGCTTGATAGATAGGGGCGAATAAAAATAAAAGAGTGGAAAAACACTGACGGTTCTAACATAGGAGTGACTGTTAAATAATCTGATTTTTTTTATGGCCTCACCTTAACTGGTTGAGGTTAAAGTGTTTGTATTGCCTACCTGCATTAGGGCTTGTTGTGTTCACAGACTGAAACAGACACCCAGTCATCTAGACGCATGTCATTTTGCACATGCTCTCACAAATACATGCACACATTGATTACCTCCATATTATTCCTTGTTTGCTATATTTTGCAATCACCTACCTTTTTACATATGCACATGCTGAACTTTTGACCAAGTCCCTCTGGTGTGACATTAGCCAAGAGAGTGCTGGGGAGGGGGAGAGGGAGTCAGCAGCTTTAACAAGTTCCTGTGAGCTTTGGGCCTTGTCGTTCGTGCCAGTGGGAGAATTTCACATAGTTGCTAAGGGGCGCTTTGGTGCTTTGAATGTGAGTCATGCAGTCCCTGTTCTTTCTCTCTCCCATCAAAATCTTTCCTCAGCTCTGCACCATTCTTCTACCTGTGGCTGTCCTGCGTTTCTCCCCCTGCTTGACACAAGCCTTCTTAGGCAGCAGGCACTGTAAGCCATTTCCCAGCTCTTGAAGGTTGTTTCCCTGCTTATTTAATAAGGGTCCTACTTCACCTGTTCACCATGGGGATGGACATTTAATGAAGTACCTAACAAGTGGCTCCACAGACTTATGTTCACTGTCCTCTAGTTGCCCCTCTTACTTGTCTCCTGTTTGCATCTCTTGCTCCCCTCGATTCTTAGAGGGAGGCTCTCTGCTCTCAGCTTGCCAGTGTGGCAGAGGATTTCCCTGCCAAATCATTGTTAGGCAGGAAGTGGTGAGGGAGGAGGAGAGGGACTTTCACTTGTGGAGCAGGGAGACATAGTGGCAGTATTACCGTGACAGCCATGCAATGCCATGGTCACTGGGGCGGAACACAGTGGGCAGAGGTCCCATAGTACAGGCCTCCACAGCCGCCTCCAGAGCAAATGAGCTGCCAGGCCAGACTAATGGAGTCCTAATTGGTGATTAGGCGAGAGGGAAAGGTGAGGGAGTGTCTACTGGCAGTGTGCTGCTAGCAGGATGAAGCAGCAGGCACTGTATTCACTGTTTCAATGAAACAAAACAGCAGTTAGGGTTTTTATGCAGATGTGTCACTGTTGGTTTGTTACTGAGTAAATCCTATCAACAGATGATGACAAAGACAACTATGAACTGCAGTAATATGAGCACATTTTAATAAGTCAGTACATTTCTTCTCGCAACATATTTGGGAAAGTATGCTGATACTTTTAAATATATAATTCATCTTAAACAATATTTGTTTTTTATGTTCTGTAACTTGAGTGTTGTCATGTATTTCAGATTTCTAGAGCAAATCAAGTTTGAACTAAACCATTTAACATTCAGGGATATATCTATCAGTATATCCTCATTGAAAGAGACTGAGCTTTGGTTAGCATTATGTGATTGAATATGGGACTAAATGGGCACTTAAGCCCTGATCTCTTACCATCAGCTTCTATATAAATATGAAGAAAGGGTCCTTAGGTGTGTATAGTGTTACACACTTAGTTTATATGGTGCAATGAAGAGGGAAGGGGGAGTAACATCCTGACAGAATATCAACTACTGAAACAGGAACCTTTACCTACTTTGCGAATGGCGCGATGAGGCACAGAGTTGAATGGAACTGCCTTTGTGAATGGACGAGGTCCCTGGCTGATACTGATTTAGTAGATAGGGTGACGTCTGCTGGGATCCAGTGCCTGGTGGGCTAAGGAGAACAAGCATTGTGATGACTGCCTGTCTGCTTCCTGCTAGTAATCTACCACATTAGCTGTGTGTGTGGGAGACCCTATTTATAGCCAGGCCAGGATGTGAATAGACTATCTAGTTTCACTTTTCATACAGATGGTAATTTTAGTCTTCTTTTGCTCCATATCTTGGTCCTCTCCTTCACAGAAGAGTGCTGATGGGATGATGGATAGAGCACCCAATGTTGTCCCTTTATAGTGTCCTATCTAGTTGAAGTTATTTAATTGCTTCTTATAGAAGAGATCCATGAAGTTGTTTCTGATGCTTAAATTGTATTTTACATAATGTGTTTTCCAACCTATAAGTACTGTGTGTAACAGAATTGTACCAGATCTGTTAGAATGTCTTGGAAAAACAAAAAAAAAACAAACAAAAAACTAATCTTTTATAATGCAATGTGATCAAGTGCAATTTCCCTGTGGTTTTTGGGGTTGTTGTGTTCATAATGTTATAACACCAGTCAATAAAATGCAGTCCTTTAAGACATACCTATTATCCAGTCAATGCGATAAGGATTCATCTTAATATTAAGGGTGGGTGTACTGCATTAGGTACACTACATCTGACTGGTGTTTCTGTCTTCTGTTTACTTTGTCATTTAACAATCCATGTTCTCTCTCTTTATCACTGAGACATTTATGCCACACCCAAGAAAGCACAGGAGTGACAGAAATATTTAAAGGGATGTCACTCTATACTAGGGTGCACAAATTAGGATAGTGCTATGCACCCTTCATAATGCACAATGTGTGGGCCAAATGCAAATAAACTGACTAGTGCATGGGTGAGAGAGAAACACACACACACACCAGGAGTTTATTTCTCACTTCCAGTTAGAAGAGACATACACTGACATATGCTGGCAAATTATTTAGTGTTACTGTAAGTAAACATTTTTTTCAAATATTTATTTACACAGAAAATGGGACAGCAATCAAACAAGACCTATCAAGACAGGACAAGGACATAGAAAACATACAGGAACAAGACAAAACCATTGGGATGTTGGGATATTAGGGATGTGTGAATGCATTTGATGAAGTACTGTGTGAGTGCATTTAACTATATTCAGTCATTGGTCAAATTAGATAAAAATAATAAAAAATAATATAAAAATATATGCTAATAGTAACAGTAGTAACATTGATCCCCATCCTCCTATATACTGTACATATAAATATACATATATACACACACACGGATTATTATATAGGTGCATAAAGTCATAGTGATAATTAAAAAAATCAATTAATTAATTTCATAGTGAAACAAGACAACAACAAAAAACAGGGGAAAAGGAGTGGGGAGTGGATCGGGAGTGTAATTGTGAAGAAACTCTTGAAATGATTCTGTGTCTGCCCTAATTCAGTGGTACTGGATAACATATGGGAAAAGAAAAGAAAAGAAAAAAGAAATAACCACACTCAACTCAAGGGCAGCTTGATGGGTCTTAGCCAAAAAGGTCATTACATAAGCACATAAGGACATTAGGGACCTCCTCAGTTTTAAAGGTTGCCATGGTTGGCTTCATTTTGGTGATTAGATTGGAATTTGACGACTCTGAATCACTCCTAGACCCCATCGGAGGCAGCTGATCCAGAGCGTGACCACCACCACCAAAAAAAAAAAAAAAAGGCCCCCAGACCCTGAGGAGGGGAGCCTTTATTAGGTGGCCATAGGTCAATTAATTTCAGTGTTGTTTATAACGTAGAAGAAGCCAGTGACCTGGTGACCTGCTCATGCTGCCCACCTCCTGGGGATTCCTTAATTGGCCCTGATCAAGGTGACCCAGTGACCTTTAATGGGGTGGAAACGGAGACATATACAAATGCACAAAAAAAAAAATAAATAAAAGTAAATAAAAAAAATACAGTAATAAATTGTTTTTGATGTGTTTTTCTATTAGGTGTTTTTGATGCTTCTGAAGATGTTATTGCAGATTTGAATCCAGAAGCATTGGTACTGAAGTCTTGTTCCCATTTTAAGACAAGGAAGGAGATTGATTGTTTCTGCATTGTTCAAAATTCTAGAAATATTGGAAATAATTTTCTAAGCACTTGTAAGTTTTAAAATATTTCCTACTGGAATTGAATAGTTAAATTTAATGGGAGTTCTTTTGATTGGAGATAATCCAGGAATTGTGCATTTCCGATGCCAAAATTCTAGATTAAATATTGAAAGCTGATGAAAATGTTACCTCATTCAGTTTGTTTTCATGTTTAAGATGGCTGACCTCTACTCTTTATCGTGTCTTACCCACACACAGCATAGTTTCTCACTGACAAAAATTCCTGGAGGGGGGAAAAAAGTTAAGGAGACAAGATAAATGACTGTCTCTGTAAATGTACAGTCACATTACACTCATTTAAAAATCCAACTAACAGTCAGTTTTCTGTCATTTGGTTGTGTGTGCACCCACACGTGCCCAGACACGTCTTTGTTGCAAGTGTTGATTATGTGGCATGAAGCAAATTCCATTTATTAAAACTGTCATAATAATGCCAATATTAATTTGATGCATCAGTAGGGACATAGCTAAAAATGGTCTCGATTGGCAAGCTGTCGCCAAGCACTTTGACCAATTTCGATCCCTGACGGCATCGTCCATCGGCACAGCCCCGCTCTACACTACAGTGTCGCCGGTCTAAACTGTGAACAGTGGTGTGCAAAACTAACACTGGTCTGCAGATGTCAAGTAGCAGTGTAGTTAATGTCTGTGCCCCTCTTCATTAACTGGCCAGATATTTATAACTGTTGTTTTATGCACCTCTTTTCTGTTGACACAGCATCCCTTTTTACACCTATCTTGGAACGCCCCTCTTGGCGCATCTATGGCAGATTAATCAAAAACTTCTGAGGAACTTCAGGGGGGTTTAAATCCTCTAATCATGTAGGTGTGGGAAAATGTTATGGGTCCCCACCCACAGCCTTGAGGTCCAGCCAGAACACTCTTATTTTTGTGTTCCACTTAAAACCTGGGTGGAGAAGCAATGAGAAGGCACTTTTACACAGATGGGCGCACAGGTATGAGAACATTCAGATGCCCTGTGCCCGTGTGTGTGTGTGTGTGTGTGTGTGTGTGTGTGTGTGTGTGCATGCGCGCACGCACAAACATGAAAAGCCAGCAATCCCATTTGCTAATATTGACATGGGTGTCTCTGTTCAATCTTGTTACAAGGATTATTGTCTATTGAGATCCCATTTCATTAGGCTAAAACACACACCTTAGAGTGCACGCTGGGGCTGCTGCAGGGTCTCCAGCCTTTTAGCTTCTTTGCTTGGCTGATTGTGAGGAGCACTTCTATAAGTGGTTTTACTGAGGACCACTGTACTTGAAAATGTGTTCCAGTCGAACTTCATACGAGTATAAAGCATGAGACATGTTATACCTTCCAAGATGGAAAAGTGGGAGGGGGGTGGGGTGTCACTGGGTGAGGAGACTCCAGTTGATGCTCAGTGGGTGGAGTAATAAAGTCAGATATCCTGCTAACTGCTCTATTGAAACGCTCCGTTTTTGAATTATATCCAATATGCATATGAGAAAGCAACCCAGCACCCTCCCTATGGCTTGACTCCAGATTACGTATTGATTCTTGATATGAAAAGCTCATTACATAAACAGAAACAGCAACACAAAAAAGCCAGTGAACCTTTGCATAAATCCTTTAATTGAATTTCCAGTGCTGGTGGTTGGAGGTTCTTTTTTTAATTGAATCCATTGCTGGTGTTGTGATTTGCATGCACGGGAGTGGGTCCTGTCCTAGATAAAGTGCCATTGATCCTTATTAAAGCTCACCTCTGGCCGCGCTGTGGACTAACAGGGAAAATTAAATGTGTTCATGGTGCATATACTTACTGCCCGCAAGGCTATACTGTGAGAACCAGTATGGACAAGAGCAGAATGAAAGAGATAGGGAGAAAAGGAAATAGAATTATCGTGAAATTAATTTGCTAAATTATCTAGGCTTTGGTCATTTTTATCATACTGTTTCACATAAAGCATTCTTTGAAGCTATCCCTGGTGACTTATAAATAACAGTGGACCTCTTGTTTGGGTTTCGGAACTATGAAATATAAAGTGCCTCACAAAAACTGCAGAATTTGTGTCATAATTGAAATCTTCATTGAAATTATATTTTGTTGTTCTTCAGTTCTGAGCTAAAAGTTGAACAGTATCTTTATCTAATTATTAGCTATGTGAAAAATAAACAAACTTGTTAGCTCGTTAGCTCTGTTGCACTTGGAGGGGAAAAAAGGAAATGTCCCATCTATTTTGATTTGGCCAGGGGTGATATGTGTGATTACTCCCCTGAATCTGTTGTATTTGCAGTGGAGGAGGACATAACAGTAGGTCAGAGGCATGCATCACACCTCGTTGAGACCACGGATGAATTATCATTATTTTTGTGTTGTCTGTTGTCTTTCTCTTACAGTAAGTGGTTGATTTTGCTCATTAAGATAAGAGATAAGTGGTCTAACATTTAATGTGTGTGATTAGTGCGTCTCTCCCTGCCTGCAACTGCATTGTCTCTCCACTTCAGTACGGAATCTCTTTGAAGTGAACAGATTGGATTAGATAAGTGGGAATATGTATCCAGTGGATTTTTTCTAGTAAACATATGTAGTTTTGTCATTATTGTGTTCATTGTTTACAAAAACATGCATGTATTATTAATAAACATACATTTAATTGCAAAGCTCTTCCCTAATTCTTTGAAGCTGCAATGTACTTTTGGGGTCATTTCTAACCTTTTGACACAACAAAAGATATTTAAAAATCGCTACAATATATTGTAATGTGGTGTCATTTCAAGTTAATTTAAAGTGGAGAGTTGCATTATTACAAACTATTCCACCCTATAACCCTGAAATGTGTGTAACAACTGACCTGTAAGATGTGTAGAACATAAAGCATTATTTACTGACAGATCCTGAGCAATCCATGTGTTAATGATAATACTGTTACTGTGCCACATGCAAAAATGCTGGCATTGCTGTGAGTTTTTTTTTTTTTTTCCAGTAGTCACACATTTTAACATTCAAACATTAATATACTAACACAGTTCCAATAATATCCGTAGTTTGACAGACATTTCAGAGAGAAGAGTTTCAGAAGTGAAAGATGAAAGTAAAAAAAGTTGGTGTGTGAACGCTGATGAGAAAAGGCATGCATAGACACGAGATGTTTTTGCTGTGTACTCATCTCTGTGTGGAAATGTGACTAAAAGCCTGACTACGTGCAAACTGCTCTGCTTACTGTGAAAAATGAACTTGTCTTTCTGTGAAACAAGATGTATCCTTGGATGCGTCTTGTGTCAAGATTCTCCTCCTCCCTCTGATGTTACACGTTAAGTTCAGTTAACTTCTGCTCTGTTTCATCTAAATAATAGTATTATTGAGGAGTAGAAATGTATGGGGCTTGGGCTCTAGGCATGCAGGGTGAGCACTGAGTGAAGTTTTGACAAGGCACTCTCAGCTTTGAGTCATCCACCTGTCCCAATTACGCACTCGTTCTGATAACCTCTCCCCCTCTCATTTCAAATAAGTAAACACTCCTAGCAGCAAGTTTATCACAACCAAATCAGGTCCAAAATAGGACATGCTTTTTTTCAACTCTAAATTTGGTGCAATTTGCTGGAAATTCACTGACACAAACCCTATTAAATCACATTTTTTTGATTTATTCTTCTAACAAAATTTTACACCCTAAAGGGAAACTCCCACAAATACCTACTCAATAAGGCCAGCTGCAGAAATATCTGTCCACGCTTTTCAGTCACAAAATTGATATTGGGCCTCTTTAATAAATCCAGACAGTAACTTTTCTTTTTTAAATCCAAAGGAGGATTTTGCACTGGCACAGACCTTTGGCCAAAAATGTCACAACAAAACAAGACGTCCAAAGTATTATTTATTTTGAGGTTGTTTTCAAAGCTCAAATTTAGTCTTTGTTAATTGAAATCTCAAGCAGATTTGGACAAGCACACACCAGCAGTCAGGGCGCTCTACACAAATGCTAATCCAGATACACTGTTATGTCCACTCAGCAGAAATGTTCAGTTGTATTAACTTGAATGTTTTTTTCTTTTCTTTCCTTTGGACTTCTGCACCTTTTATGGCTATTGTATTGACTGAGTATGTTTGGGTGTGTGTAGACGTGTGTTTGAGTATGTGTTTGGATAGTTGCCTAAAATTGATACATGACCTAAATCTTGCATGATGAATGTTGGAGCATGTTAGTGACTATCTTTCAATGGGTCACTGACAAGCTGTCAGTAATACAAACTCAAATAGGTTTGTGTTACATCTCTTGTTATTTCACTCAAATGTGTAGCTGCCTGACTTTTATGGGGCCATATGGTTCCAAGCAGCTACCTTCAAGAATATAATAAAATGAAACACCAAAGAGGCATATATTTGATTTTTTTTCTTTGTCATGCCCCTTGTTTTTCTCTTGCTCTTCCCTTGTGTTTCTTCATTTATGCCTTTTACTAGTGTCTCCTGTGCCGTCCTGTACTGTATGTCTCACTCAGATTGGTAACATGTTCTTTGTCTCTCTTTTTAGTTACTTTTATTTTGAAATGACTTTTTTTTTCTGTTTTTCTCTATTGTTTCCTTTGTGTGTTTTCCCATGTTTTTTTTTTTTTTTTTTTTTTGGGTTTTGCC
>VUQS01055384.1:0-11070 GCA_015108495.1 Heterochromis multidens | reverse complement strand
TTTTTTTTTTTTTTTTTTTTTTTTTTTTTTTTTTTTTTTTTTTTTTTTTTTTTTTTTTTTTTTTTTTTTTCCTTTTTTTTTTTTTTTTTTTTAGCTGGGGTTCAGCCTTATCGGTTTCACCTGTGTCTTATTTACCAAATAGTTCCCTGTGTATTTATAGTCCATTTCTTGATCATTTGTCATTTGTTAGTTCATCTGTTTGCAGTCAAACTTGTCATGTCTTATCTTGTGTTTGTACCTTGTTTAAATGGGATAATCAGGATAAGTTCATACCAGACTATAAAACTGTGCATAGGCCAGTTGTCCAGTTACCTTTGAGCCTGTGCAAATGGAGTGACAATGTAAAATAAACCTGTAATTACTTAAATGGTTAATGTAATATTTTTGATAAATCCATTGAATTAAAGCTGTGATGATGTATTAGTTTGAAATATTTTGTGACAGTGTAAAGAGGCAGAAGATATATCACTGTTTAAATACATAAGGAACCAACTAACAGGAAAAAGAACACATGTAAATGATATACATTAATACATTAACTCCCACCTCACCAAATGTTAAGTGTAATTATTGCTTTCTTTGCTATGACATGTATAGATATCTTTCTGGGCAAATGGATAATGGCATTACAACTGAATTATATGTTTATAATATTTTGGACACCTCACATGAATAAGCAAGAATATTTTAACTTTTTTAAAATTTAATTTTAGAAACGGTAAACTAAATTTCAAATAACTTTGGAGTTTACATTGATATTTTCCTTTTAGTGCTTTCTGTATGTGCATTCTGTAGGTTTACATCGGTGGCACATAATATCTAATGGTCCAGTCCCAGAGATGGAGGATGGTTAAGGATCTTTGCCAACCACAAAGCACTGAAGATGCATCAAATGCTGGCATGACTGCGAAGTGGGGAAGCCACAAGATTCATTGCAAGTGAAATAGCTGACGCACCTCAACATCACTTTGGTCTATACATACTGATGACTGAAACAGGGGAAATGGACACTGTTGGATGCAGTGCTGGGAATAAAATATAAATACAAAATATGTGAACTAAAATTAGCCAGTGCATATAGGCTATTAAGTGGGGGGGGTGGGAGGGGTTTGGCATGAAGCCAAATGTGCACTTTGCAAGTTTTTACAGAGTTTGATGGTGGAAGTACATGATTTACTGAAGTATTAGTTGATTTACAGACATTTGAAAAAATTAAGAAAAGAAGAAATTAATGTATTGTGTCACCATGATTTTTTTAAATTTATTTTTTTATTTGAAAGACCTCTTTTTCACACAAGCAATCATTTCTCACTGTCTCAGTCACTGTTGACCCTGCCCTCTCCTGTACCACCACTTGCCACCATTGATTCAGCTGTGTCAGGTTAGACTGAAAGATAAAGTGCTGTAAATCAAACTCACGGGCTTTAAAATGACAGTTTGTAATTGTCTTGGGTGTTGATAATTTGTTTACTACCATTAATTTGTCCTTATTTCTTCACCAGTTCTACAGGCATCAGTGTACAGCTGGTTTGATTTTATTTATTTATTATTATTATTTTCTTTTGTGTGTGTGTGTGTGATAATGGGGAGATATGATGGATATTCGTTTGGTTGGCCCATGCTGCCATATTGACCTTGTTATGTGTGACTGTGTTCTAACCATTTTTACAAGGCAAAATTGTCATTGATAGTGAGGCTCACAATATTTCATAATTTTACACTTGGTGCATCTGGTGTTATTTACATGTGCTGTCATTTTCACTATAGAAATCTGGGGGTAGCTCAAACTTACATCGTTAAGAAAGCATTTAGTGACAGAAATCTGCTTCTGGGACACATTTATTATACAACTAGCCTCACCTGGCAAAGAGTGGCAGCAGTTGGCTGATAGAATAAGAGAAATAAAGCATCCCTAATGGAGGCAAATAGTGGAAACATGTTCTATCAGAAGTGATTACTGCTAATTAAGCTGTTTTCACAGCTGGCCGCCTCACTATAATATGCACACTTGCATCATGCAAAGAACTGAGAGAAAAGGCGTGAAACAGTTTAGAGATCCACTTGAGTTGCAGAACACTGATTAAATGGATTAATATTAGTCACAACTGGCAAACAACAGAATTGTCAAAATGTGCATTAATTACATCCTTGTGCAGGGAAAAAAAAAGACGTGGGAGGAGAGATTTGAGTGAATAGTGAGTAATGGAGAGAGAGAAGAAAAAGTAGACATGACACATCCCTCCTGCATAGAGGAATTTTTGGCACCCCCAATCAGGTTTTAGCCAGAGTCCAAGGAAAATCCCCTGCATTTTAAATATATTCATAATTTATTTATCTTTATTTTTTTTGTAAATGGGGTTTAATTTACTCCAGCTTAACAGCTATAAAATGGTCAGATATAACAGGAAAATGCTGTCAAATAAAGTAACACAGGCTTATTACCTTTATTCTATGTGGACCGATTGTGCTTACACGCATAGTCACCACCCCAAAATCCCATTCTGAGCCAGAACCACCCTGCATAAGAGTGAATGCGACTGTTTGGTCTTAGTGCTGTCTCCCCCTCCTGCCTGTGTCTATGTCTCTGGCCAGTGTTGAGTGACCCTCCTCTAGCTCTGAGGCCTACTGGTCCTTCTCAAACAGTTGACTGATTGTTTTCATCTACATTGTGTGGCCCTCACACTGCTCAGCAGCACACCAAAGAACACCCGGGCTTCCTGGGTGTGCTGCTTGTTCACTGAGGACAACGCGGTGCCTTTAGATGTTTTTCTTTCTTCCAAAGGCAGTTAGAGCACTGGATTATGGGCTGCTGAGGGGTGAAAGTACCACAATCCCTCACACTGGGACTGTCATGTAGCTGCCCCAGCAAGTCCGGTTGAGTAATAGAGAGGATCAAAGTGAACGCAGTGGCAGGCGACAGGTTGAGAAATGAGATTTGACTATAACTTTACAAATAAGCTGTGTGAGATGTCAGAGGGGATTATATAAAATAAGCTTTAGAAGAACATAGACAATTTCAGATTTTTTTTTGTATTTCCGATGATATTTGATGGTATTGTACTTTTATTTTAGAAAATGTGTTTGATTTGCTTGGTGTTTCTCAGTATTAAAATGGCTGGTTTCCAAAATGTGCTCTCTTGTTCATTTTTATAAAACTACACCAGGGTTAACCTGGCTTTTCATTTTGAGATCTTTGTTTAAACAGAGAACCTGAAGCAGAATTATTTTTTTCCTTTCACCTCGTCATCTTCACCTTCGTCATCTAATAACCTGCGTCTTTTGGCTGTGACTTCCTTTCTGTCTGTGCATATTGAGACACTTGATTAATCACATTTGGGGAGGTGAGATTCAGAATGAAAGACAGCCTGACGGCCCCTTACAGACTCTTCTTTTTTTTCTTCTTCATGGTGGATTGTTTTGTTCACTACTGTCAAACCCGGCATGAGGTCTTTCAAGTACCCCTGTGCCAGTGAAGACCACAGCAGGTAAGGTAGTTGTCCCCTGTTCTGGAATTACAACTTTCTTTTCCCCTCCTTTTAAGAGACTCTTATTTTCCTGTCTTTCCTATGGTTAGGAGATCAAAGACACTTTAGATTTGAATGCCTTTGAATCAAAGAGAGAGGTTTAATTGAAATAAAAAGGGGGATGGGACTGAGCCTAATAGCTTTGTTCAGGTATGTATCATAACGTCTTTTGGCTGCATTGCATGACTTCCCTCTCAAGGCTTTCAGAATGCCATTGAAGGTTACCTCCTGTAATTTCCTTGCAGTATTTGAAAATGAAGTGTAACAAAATTATTCATGAACATTTTCAGCAGTGTGGGTTTCCTTTCACTTATTGGGTAAATTATTCTCCAGAAGATTTGTTAAACTTTGCCAAAACCATTTGTAAAAGCAGCAGCTGCAAATCATATTCCCATTTAACATTGTGCAGCTCTTACCATTTCTCTCGATCTATTCTTGCTTTGCCTTGTTGCCCCCACCCTCGCACCCTGTCTGCAAGTGTTTTATGGTCTTCTGGGAGGTTGGAGAGAGGTTGTTTGGCAGGATGGTGTAAGCATACCAAAAGATAACAATTTTTCATCTGCACAAGCAGGCGACAGTGTGCAGAAGTAAAAACAGTAGGGAACGAAGTTTAATGGTTAAAGTGAAGTGGAGAAAGGCTTTTTATACTTTATAATTGATTTTTACAAGTATAGGTATTTTACAAGTATGTATAAATAATTAGTTCTGCTATTTAGATCTAGATTTATATATTGTAACATATAATCTGGAACTTGTGTCCCCCTGTGGCTAAAGACAGTATTTTAACTAAAACCAGAATAAAACATCTTGCACGTTGATGAGCGATATAGCATTTGGAAAACAGATTTTTGATGAGTAAAATTATGTCAATACAGACAAATCTGCCTGTGTTTTCTGATGCATGTTAACGTCTTGATTTCCAGAATTAGAGCTGCATTTTTGGGAAGAATAAACATGTTCATTCATAAATTTTTCCATGAAGTAAATGGCCCATTAATTGCAGTATTTCATATATGCTACTCTTTATGATAAATGACATTTTCAAACTGTTGTCAGAAAAAAAGCTCTTGCTTTTGCTCTGCATTGCCTTCGATGGCAATGTGTAAAATTGTGATTTTGCAAAAGTGGCTCTGTGTCTGTGCCCCATACTGCATTCTGACTACTGTAAGCAAAACCATGCAGGTCAATCATAATTCAGAAGTCGTTCACCTGTCTACTTCAGTTTTTCTAAGTGGCATGGTTTGGTTTGCCAAGGTGGTACAGACACAGATGTACAATGTAGGACATCTTCTTCACCCTGAACCAGCAGTTGAGAAGTGTAGCTGTCATATTAAACCTCTGTGCTCACTCACTTAGCTCGCCACACTCTCCGGGGCGCCCCTGTTTGTCTACACCATTGTTCCGGTTCAGTAGAGAGAGCAACAGGGAGACGAGAGACTCGATGTGCATTCCTGTCAGGAACTCTTTCACTGATCCTGTAAACCATCCTCATTCACATACATAAGCACGCATACTCACACATGGACACACATGCACGCGTACAGGATCTTACCTCTGAGAAGTTGTCTGAGCGTCTGTAGCCTCTTAGTGCTGGAGGCACACTGGTTACACTGGCACTTACCTACTGTGGTTTCATTCATTATTGTCCTAATTAATACATTTTAAACCCCTAATAAGGCTTCTAATTATGGCGACAATGACTGTAATAGTTAAATAACATTTATAAATGAATAATAAAGCCTTCTGTGGTCATTAGTAGGCTAATAAGGACAGTCTTTGAGGTTCGAGGTGATTGCACTTGCAATGTTTCTGCTGAGTGTGCTGGAAAATACATCAGTCTGCTTTTACAGTCTGCTGTTAGTGTGATGGCCTTTGTTGGGGGAAACAGATGCAGTGTCATACCAATAGAGGGCATTGTTGTTTAACTGCAGGCATAAAGAGCCTATTCTTTGTTTATGTAGGTATCCCTGGGTGCTGTTGTTTTTCTTTTCCCTTTCCTCCATTTAGGCTGAATGAATTTGATGGTTTTGTTTGAATACTAATTTGAGCATCAATCTATCAGTGCTCTGTTTTTCATATTCTGTCAGCAAATGCAGTGGCTACACACTCAATCTTCTTTTCTTCACCAATTGAAATTACTCCATATTATGTTTTTTATGAGATGCAAATTAAAAAGATCCATTTCATCAAACTGCAGCCAACTCTCCTCTAAAGAGAGTAAGTTAAATTTGTTTTATTTTCAAAGAGCTTTTTTGTAAGAATATGTAAATAAAATTAAATTACCTTTTTGTTGGTACAGATGCAATTTCAAGTTTTCAAGCTTCTTTACTGTAATGTGACTAAAATAGTAAAATTTAAAATATAACTGGCTTGCTAGAGCTCAGATAAGTTCTGAACTTTATGGCAGATAATATTGTTGTCTGTAAATGGACCTTTTTATGTCAGCTAGAGATCTGATCTCTGTCAGCTAAAGTGACATCAGTGTCTCTTTATCTGCACACCTGAACTGTGTGCGTAGAGTTGAAACAATTGACTTCACATTAAGTCCACTTACAAAACGTATAATCTTGCATTATGGCAGTTGGTACCACATTTCTTTGAAGCTTCGTACGGTTTGGAATCACATCTACACACTTACACAGACACACATCAGAAAACGCCAACCAGACAGATAGTTTGACAAAATAAGAAACAAAGCTACCACAGCAAATTAAATAAATTGAAACAGATCATTTTCATTCTTATTATTACTCCTTTTTTTTACTCCTTTGACATGTTTTTCATTATTATTTTATATTACTTTTCTGTTTGCCCTTTAAAGAGTACAGTCTGTCTTCTCTGTATTGCAGCAGTTTGGATACGTAATCAGTCATGTTCCTAGTATATACTATATTGATCATTTAGGATTGTATGGAAAGTTGGGAAAAGGGCATACCAATTATGATCAAATTGGAATGCCTAGGTGTAAAAGTTGATTTGTTTTACTCTTAATATTTGTTCTCAAATTAAATATTTGAAAAATGAATATCTGATGAATCAAAATCCGGTTTTTCATAAGTGGATGATTCAACTCTCCTGCCTTTGAAAACATCTGTAAAGCTTTGCTAAAAACAAACTCATTAGTCAAAAGGACAAAACTCATTCGGCCTCAATTTAACACAGTGAATGAGCATTTAATCAAACAGTTGCCAATTTATTGATTAAGGAAAATGCACAAAAGAAAGGATTTAAATCTTGGCGATAGCATTAACAGCATTCTGAAGATAGACAGCCGATTGGTCATAGATCACGAATGGCAGGAAATCCATCTTTCCTTGCTCAGTTCTCCTTTTTGTCTGTCCATGCTCCCACTGTGAGATTTTTCACACCAGTCATACTTAAATTCCTACCTCATGTGCCATTCTCTAAACTTCATATGGAAATCAGTGGCATCTCCTCTTCACCATGAAGCTTGTCATTGGCATGAGACCTGTCAGTAAAGTTCAGTTTGTAAGACTAAGTGGCAATACATAGGAAAATCCTGGTTTTGTTTAAGTAGTGTGGGAAGATTGGGCTTGTGGGGTAATTAATTTGCTTTTGTCATGATGACATATTTCAGAAATATATGAAATCCCATCATATAAATTCAGAATACTGTATTTATTTCAGGATCATCATGATATCCATCTGCTTCCAAACAGTCACTCAGAAGTGTTAGTTCTGAAAAAATGTTGTTTCTAAGGTCAAATATATTGTACAGATATGTAACATCATTCAAGTTTTAAACACATCCGCAATAATAAAAACAAAAGAATTAATGATGCACAAAAAATGCACAAAATGCCTGTAAAAACATGCATAAATATACAGTATTTTCAACTGCTCCCTTCTTGTGTCGGAGTAGAGGATGACGTTTCGCAGGTTACAAGCCATGTTGGTGTGTAATGTATGCTGTATATGTATACAACAGCACAGAGGTTGTTCATTCTTTAGGTATACATTTTTTTTTATTCTACCCCTGAGTTCAGCAAGCAACTGATATATGATCTGGTAGAGGGCAGTTTATTGATTGCTGTGGGGATTTAAGTGTTAGTATGGTGGTGTATGGACAGATTGTTCCAGGGTCCTTTACACTTAAGCCCGTCTCACTTATGCGGAGCCACATAAGGTATCTACTTTTGGCATGTTGATACCAACATCAGCACCATCAAATACACACATAGGTAAGACAAGATTAAAAAAATAAATAGAAAAATTACTGTGTTACACTGTGAACAATTAGCCTGAACAATCTTTTAAAAGCATATATTCATACTCTGTGCAGTTTCTCAGTGGTTGAGACAGAAATGTTATTTATGTTTCCTCAGCCTTGTCATTCACATTTGCATTGAAAAGTTTGGAATGGAATTGTTAGACCTTTCTTTGTATAATACCTTTAACATATATTGACATACAATAAACAGAGATTGCCATAAATAAATATATAGTCTTTCCAAATTGATGTGAGGATGTCCAGAAGGTTGGAATGTGAGCTTAGCTGCGGTCTGTGTTCTCAGGTGATGGATAGGGTAGGGGAGTCGGTGGTGGGGCTGGCTGGCTTTGACCTTGACCATGGAACAGTAAGCACTAGCTCAGATATCTCACATGATACCCATACATAGAGGCTCATTACGGAAGAGCCCCCATATGCAAAGTGCAAAGCTCAACACTGGCTGGCTGACAGGGGCTAGCCTAGCAGTGCTGACCGAACAATAAGACAACAGGGCCGTCCCCACCACCCAAAAACACAACTCCAGCAGTGTCCTGGTTCCTTCATCAGCACAGGTCAGCAGCTGCTGCTTTATAAGATGACTATGACCTCAACAACTTGTTCCCCACAAAGCACAGAGAATCACACAAATTTATATCTCTTGATGCATGCTCAATAATCCAGGTAAAAGAATCCCAAAAAGCTGAATCTGTTCATCTGGACGTAGCGTTACATCCAGATGAACAGATTCAGCTTTTTGGGACACAAATTTATACTTGATTTAATTTTTCAACATGTTTAAAGAAAACTTTTGGAGAAAATGTTTGAGGGTTAGATGAGAAGACTGACACCTTTCACTTTTTACTTTCACAAGTATAAATCTTCTGTTACCAGCTCACTTTCCTAAGAATGCAGCCTGGAAACAAGAAGAAGCAACTACCCTAGAAACAAATCTAGTGCTCACTTGAAAACATATTATCTCCTTTCTTTAATCTGAACAAAAGATTTAAGTAAATAAAGTTTTTGGCCAGTTTTAGGGGGGTTATGCATTGGACTATTGCTTGAGTGAAACTACCAATTCTCTTGAGTCTGTGTTGCTTGCCTTGCAGCTGGAATTAACCAAACCCCTGTTAAAATTGTTACTGCCAAGTTTTTTACACTTTTATACTGATTACATAAAGTACAGCTTTAGAGACAGTTCAAAAGTTCAATTCTAAATTTTGGTATCATGATCGTGGTGATTTAATTTATGATGATGACTTGGTTCAAATGAACTATAAACTATTTCATACTGAATTGAGTTAAGTAAAAGAAACTGAAAGCCTTAACATCAGTGGTTCTCGGTCTCGAATGCAGCTACTACTACACCCTACAGTTATCTAACTAGCTATGTCTTTATCATTTAAATACAGACTTACTGGATGTCAGAATTTGCAAAACAGAACTTAAATTTCTTAGGAATAATAAAATGAAGAAGAAGTAGATTGAATTTGTGAAGAACCAAGTTAATGAAAAGCAGAGAATCACTACCAACTCTGTAAGGACTATTTTAAACTATGTAGTCTTACTCTCATCAGAGAGAAATGGGATTCACGAATAGGCTGTATGGTTGTCTGATATATTAAAGTTTTCCACCTGCCACCCTTCAGTTTACTGACTGGTGATTGCTCGTAGATTGGTGATAGACTTGCAGAGGTGTATGTGCAGTGTAAAGGCCATTCCCTGTCGCACTAGTGTAAACTGACAGGCTTCATAGATGTGAAGTTGAAGACATGCAAACATGCACTGCCAGCAAATGTACAAATGTAACTCTGTATCAACTCACAAGGAAATTGCGCAGGAGAAAAACATACACACGACCCAAATGACAGTCCCAGTGAAATTAATGGTAGCAAAGTTAATCCTCAGATCCTCAAACAGCTAACGCTAACATGACATTTATAGCAGGAATGTATTGAGAACAAATGTGCAGTTTTTGATTCTTCAATTGACTATTGTTCTTCAGGCTATAGAAGCCATCATGCAGCTGGTACATGTGAAACGAAAAAAACTTTCTGTAACTTGTTTTTTCTTACTTTTTATACAGAAAATCTTAAACTATACAAACTATAAGTGCAAAACTGAGTAGTGCATATGTGTATATGACCTGAATAATATAACAGTGGGTTATTTTAAAGTGTTCATCAGAGTGACAGCCTGGGGGAAGAAACTGTCTCCGTGGCGGCTGGTTTTTGCAAACAGCGCTCTGTAGCGCCTGCCTGAAGGCAGCAGTTTGAACAGTTTATGTCCAGGATGTGAGGGGTCTGCAGAGATGTTTTTTGCCCTTTTCCTAACCTTGGACCTGTAAAGGCCCTGGATGGAGGGAAGATCAGCACCAATGATCCTCTCTGCAGACCTGATTGTCCTTTGCAGTCTGGCCCTGTCCTGCTTCATGGCTGAGCCGATCCAGACAGCGATTGATGTGCACAGGACAGACTGGATGATGGCAGTGTAGAAGATGACCAGCAGCTCCTGTGGCAAGTTGGACTTCCTGAGTTGCCACAGGAAGTACAACCTCTGCTGGGCCTTCGTCCAGACAGAGTCTATATGTGAGGACCGCTTCAAATCCTGGTAAAAGATCCTAGGAATCTGAAGGGATCTCAGATGGAACTATGTCAGCATCCAAACACTGACTCAGACCAGCAATCTGCAAATTGCTTATTGATTTTTGGTCTTCTCTGGTCTTATTTTTTGCCAAAGTTGCCCACCCACTATTTCTAGGTATGGA
The DNA here is from genome assembly GCA_015108495.1 of Heterochromis multidens. Classification (NCBI taxonomy): domain Eukaryota; kingdom Metazoa; phylum Chordata; class Actinopteri; order Cichliformes; family Cichlidae; genus Heterochromis; species Heterochromis multidens. Next base: position 551 of record VUQS01055384.1, on the reverse strand, counting down.
AGAATTTACTTTTAAGAGGAGGAGACCTCTGTCAGATCCAGGCTTAGGGAGGGCAGCAATCTACTGCGACTGTTTGGAGGGTAAGGGGTAGAGAGACAAGGAAAGCACAGAAAAATCCATGATCAACAAACAAGACAAAACACTAACTATTGGAGAGATCAGACATAAGTAAAGGATGTGCAGTAGTGGTACATAAATCCATTAGGAGTGAAAAGTGAAGGAGAAGTGCTTAGTGCAGTATGCTAAGTCCCCCAGCAGCCTGTATCTATATTCAGGGTCACCTGATCCAGCCGTAACTATAAGCTGTATCAAAAAAGGAAAGTTTTAAGCCTTCAAAGCAGAGAAAGTGTCTGTCTTCTGAATCCAAGCTGGAAACTGCAGTCTACCTCTTATTGGACTTTTGGAAACTCTAAGAACCACAAGTAAACCTGCACTCTGAGAGTGATTAAGAATAAGAATAACTTTATTGATCCCAAAGGGAAATTCTATGTCTGACATAGCTCATCTGCTAGTTGTATGAGAATTGTAAAGACTGATGGCTGTGGGTGCGA
>VUQS01055375.1:9554-59258 GCA_015108495.1 Heterochromis multidens | reverse complement strand
AGCAACTTGTAAATAACTCATGAAAGAATAAAGTTACGTTGGAACCAAGCACACCATTGTTTTTCTTGTGACATTACCAATAAGTTTGATGTGTCACATGGCCCTCTTCCTATTGAAAAAACAAAAGTTGTGTCCAAGATGGCCGACTTCTAAATGGCCACCATGGTCACCACCCATCTTGGGGAGTTTGCCCCCTCACATATACTAATGTGCCACAAACAGGACTTTAATATCACCAACCATTCCCATGTTATTACGGTGTATCCATATAAATGGCCCACCCTGTATATCTAATAGTAAGGCTGTAGGCTAATCAGCAACCATCCTAACATTTCAGTCTGTGTCCTGTCAACAAAATATAATGTTAAATTTTAAATAATAGGTATGCCACCATGAGAGTAATTTAAAATAACTTTTTAATAATGAGTTTATGTTTTAGTACATGGAATAATTTTTTTTTCTTTTTACTGTGGTATCAAATTGGGTATCAAGAATCATGTAATCCTACTGGTATTGCTACCGACTACTAAATTCCTGGTATCGTGACATCCATATATTCCTAAGTAAAATGTTTTGGGCTGCTACTACTGGGAGGAGACCCTGGGGCAGAGCCATGACATGCTGGAGAGATTATGTCTTTTGGCTGGCTTGGGAACGCCTGTCCCACCAGAATAGCTACAAGAGGTGGCTGGGGAGAGGGAGTTCTGGGAATCTCTTCCCAGACTTCTGTCCCTGCGACACGGGCCTGGATAAGCAGCACAAAATGGATGGATGGATGGATAGATCTTAATGTTAAGATATAACTGCTATTGCATGTGTGATGTAGACTGCAGTCCACACTCCCTGCCTTTCTTGGATTTCTGTGATAAGCCATAATAATGCACAGATCTATTGGACTAAAGGTATCTAAAGGTACACAGAGAAGAAATGAGGAATTTTAATGTTTCTTAGAAAGTAACTTTTTTGTATATCCTTTCATGCATCGTGAATAGTGCATGGAAGAAGAAGTTTCTTTACCTTTAAGATGTAGAGGTATACTTTTAAGGAAAAGAACTGAGACACTGCTCCTTTTATACTCTGGCTCTCCTCTGGTGTGGGATCCTATGGAGCAGGAAAACAAAGCATGAGGTGTGTCTTATTCTCCACAGAGTGCCTCGGGGCCAAGGAGTGAGCTTGCTGCCATCCTGGAGGCTTTGAGTGCTTTATAACAGCATACACAAAGGACTAGCTTCCCACAGCCCAGTCATTAACAAGTGGGCAACGGTGAAGGCAAAGCCGGAGAGGGGATTTCCACTGTCCTGCCACCACACCTGCTTCCACATTCACAGAGTCAGGCTGGTCCAGCATGAAGGATGACTTGTAGTCCGGTGAACTCCAGGGAAAGCAAGCCAGCCCTCTTGTCTTGTTTGTTTGATAATTCAAGAGTTTCTGACAACAGTCCATAGCTCAGGACAACAAAAACGGCTTAATTCTGCAGCTTTGTCGCCATGACTCCCATCAGAAAACCAAACATGAGACTTAAACAAGAAATATTGAAGCCTTAAGCCTTACATTAATATGTAGTTTACATTTAGTGCCATTGCTCATGCTAGTTCTGCCTACATATCAGATTTTATTACCTCAGGATTCTGTACAAATATTTCAAAGGGGAATAATCCTCCATCCATATATGATATTATACTATAAAAGAAAACAAATCTAAAGAGAAACCAAACACATTAATTTAAACTGATCACTGTTATGTGCAGTTATCAAAAGACCCAAACACACAGGTTAGTAAGACAAGCAAAAGTGAATTTCAATGAAACACATTTGAGATATATAACAAATGGTTGGTGCAGGGTTATGGCAGGTAGAGCTCAACTTAAACCCACCAGAAAATAATCCAATTAAGAAAAATACTGAGTGAATTTTAAAAAAGCATAACCAAAAGCCAGAGAACTGTGTAGAAACGAAAAGAGATAAGCAGGGTAAGAGGAAAAACTGCAGTTAGGTGAATAGAGGCTGGGAACACAGATAAACTGACAATTAAAAGAAGGGGAGACAAAACTATAAATACACAGAGAACTAGCTGAAAAACAGGACACAGGTAGCAACCAGTGAGGGACAAACAAAACAGGAGAACACAAAGACAATTGAGACACACAAAATGAGTAAGTTTAGAATAAAACAGCAAGTAACCAAAAAGGGAGTCACAGAACTCGCACACAAACTGAATAAAGGAGCGAAGTAGACACTGGCAAAAGCTTAGCACTAAGGAACACAAGGGAGGTAATCTTACAAAATAAAAACAGGAACCAAGAACACACCCCAAAACTTTGACATGTTTCAAAAACCTGTTACAGAAAACAATGCATTACCTTTAAGAGACCCCTACTGTAAACTATGATTTCTATGCTCAGAGTTAACTGTCCCAAAACAAAGCAGCTAATGTTCACATGCTGTCTCATTTGATATAAAACACAGCATAATTCCTTGCTTGTTAAGAAGAACAGTTATGTATTGTCATATCTGCATTTTACCAGGGAAAGGTTACCAATTCAGCATTTTTTGACACACTGGGTCAGAAGAATAACAAAAAAGAAGAATAGAATAGAATAGAATAGAAGAAAAGATTTTTCAACTGTTATTGTTACTTTCACACATATAGTAGTGAGGTTTGGCTCTGCACAGTATTCGGTCTCCCTCTCTCTCTGCATAGCTAAAATGGATTCAAGAGATCCAGATTATGGCTCACCCTGGATCAAAGATCAAACCTGCTAATTACTAAGCATGCAGTGTCAGTGGTAGCAGACACAGACTGGACCAAACTAAATTTTGATGGATGTCAGTTGGGACTTGACTTCATGTGAAAGTGGATATGTGACATTTACTTACAGAAGCTGCTTGGTGACAAGTCACAGTGTTATGTAAATAGCACACCTGTCGTCTCGTTGATGTGGCTGGCTTATGGAAAAATTTGTCCTTTAGGATCGAAATATTGTATAAGCATAGCATTTTGTACCATCTGTGGGAATATTTAGGAAGGGGCTGTGTGACAATGACAGCGTGGGGAAGGGGCTAAAGCTGGGATAGAAAGCATCATTGTGGACCTTTAAACCTTAATGTATGAATAGAATTAAAGATTTCTATTAATTGTTGGCACGTCGTTTTTGAATAAAAGTGTTTTAATTTTGCCAAAATGAAAAGCATGACTGTTAAAATACTGTGGTGATAATTAATCTAAGCACTAAATACTTACAACTAATCAAAAAGACACAGCTATACTGGGAAAAGAATAATAAACAACCATCCAAACACAAAAAATACATTCTGATCCCCACATCCACTGCTCATAATTTTTTAACTCTTCATAAGTCAAGAGAATATAAAGGAATATGTTTTTTGTTGTTTTTTTTAACTGTTGTCAAGGAACATATTGCAGACAGTATTTAATCTTCAGCATTCCCTCACTTAGTCAGTGACCACAGTACCACTTGTGATTAACGTATAATGACCTACAACCTCTGTGGTGCTGCTCAATTTTACCCATGCTCCGTATAGCTATAATAATATCTACTAGCAATCCACTAAGGTATTAAAAAGACAAATGCTGCCATTGTCCATCACTGTCGGGGTTTGAAACTCATGTGCAATCGCTAACTTTTACAGGTTCATTCCATCTTTGAGGAATATTGAAATAAGAAAAAAAAAAAGTGGCAAGACAAGATAAATCACAAGACCATCAATTTCATACCGGCCGGGTACCGTTGCAGGAAGGCCAGTCAGAGACATTTCACTTGGTAATATTGTGCAATACTCTACAGGACTGACATGGGAGAGCAGAAAAAAAACAAGAATGGGCTTTTTACTTTTCTAACCAGTGAAGCTGTATTGGCTTTACCCCATAAACAATGAGGTCTCTTTGCTGTAATGGCTGTTAGGTGCCTCGCTTGTGTCTCTCTAATTACTTTGGTTTCATCAGGTCCTACAGAAATCTGGTGAGGAGGAAAATCCATACTCGATAACAATGAAAAATTCATATTGTTGTTTTTTTTCCACCATCCCTCTCTGTCTCTCTTTCTCTCCCTCTACCCTCCTCTCACTCACTCCTATCCTGCTCTCTCTTATTCTGTGATATATTTAAATGTTAATAACCATTCATTCCTGACACCCTATCTACCAAGCCCCAAGTTTAACAGGAAATCTATTTAATCTGAAGAATCTCATTACATGATCATGGCAGCAGCTAAAGCCCTGACTATTGTCGATAGATGGGCGGTAGGAGGGGGAGAGAGAGAAAGAAAAGAAGGGCTTGTAGCGAAAGACGATGGTGCAAAGAAAAAAAAATGAATTCAGGAGTGGATATTTAATTTAATCATTGTGCATGAAGCAACATAAAGGAGCCATAAAGGGTCTTGCTTCTTCCTTCATTTGAGAAGATCATGATTAAATGTTTTCTATTGTGCTGTACATCTGAAAGGTTTAATCATTCTCAGAGCCAAAGAGGGGGGAAAAAAAGTGAAGAAGTAAAAACATCACACCCCTTGGTGCATTTGACAGTCCTCTAAATATGAACTTCTTTTAAGGCCATTAAAAGATTATCACTGATTTAAACTGCCTGTTCAGAGCATTAGGCACAGAGAGTTCTCCAAACCCCTTAGAAAACCATTCTCGGAGCTTCTATTATCTCATCCACCCAACACTATTTAATTTCATTTCCATGAATATGCAATGAATTTAATTTTGAACACTATTTTCATCTGCTCCTGTAATCACAAAAAATGCCAGTGTAATTAGTTTCTAATTACTTGGTGTAATTGTTGTAGTAATCATTTTAATTACCCAAATGCACAGACATTAGATGCTAAAAGGAAAATAATCTGCTTGTACCTCCTACTGTGTCTCTCATTCTCCCGAGTTTGATATCTAGATTTTGACATGGGCTGCTTCACAGTCAAAGACAGAGGCAATAGAGGGCTGCTGTGTGTGGATGTTTTATAGCACTTGATAGGGGAATCATGTAGCCTACTGTATAGGAGGGATTGTGGAGGAGAGCAGGAGGGAGCGACAGAAGCAGACAGACGGGACCAGACTTACATTGTAGCATCTCTGCAATCTGCTCTGTGGAAATTTGCATGCCCCAAAAAGCCATTAAGTTAAAATATACAGTTATTGTACCTTTCTGGGACCAGCGCCATACAAATGCTTATTGCATGTGCTTATAGCTCAGTCTACCAGATGGTAAATCATGAAATTTTATGAAATTATTGCACCAGTGAGGTGTTTTGAAAAGGAGCAGCTGTGAGGGAGATGGGACATTATAAACACTCACAGGTGTTCTGTCTTTCCCCACCGCCAGCCACAACATAAAAAATTAAATTATAAACAAACCAGCAAATGTTGTAATCTCCTTCACAGATACACTACTTACAAGAGAAATTGCCTAAACTAAGCAAAGAATTTAATTTTAATTTGCATAAAATATTTATTGTGGCTAAGAAATTTCATAGTGAGGCCTGCTCGTCTGCCAAGTTTGGAAATTGCCGAAATGTACATTCCACTAGCATCTCAGTGCCATGGATGAAGATCCATTAGGGAAGGCTCTAATGGGCACTTCACCCAAGCACATATGGGCAAGTACACCTAATAAGAGGGAGCTGGTCAGTGCCAAACACCACAACAAGCTTGTGTTTCTCATTAAGATTTTATTCCTTCCTTAGTATTTAATTAGCCAGTCTAGCACAGGGAGCAAGGAAGATAGCTTCACATCCACTATGGTGGCACCAAGTCTCCAAGATGCAAACTGGAGGTCTCCTGCTCCCCAGCTTACAAGAAGTATATTACACAAGTACTTGTTGCTTGGAATGGAATCAGACTCTCTACAGAAACACTGGAGCTCTGAGGTGCAGGCTTGGCTTTGTTCAAATCAGCTCATCGCTTACATGCAGAGGCATCATTGCTTAGCACTCATGTGGGAGTTAGGTCAATTGCTATGCTGACATACTCATCAAAGCATGACCTTAATAAACTAGAAATGGCCATAGCACAAAACTGGCAGGGCTGGCAAAACCTTTATTGGTACAACATGTTTGAGCAAAGTCTTTTTTTAAAGTCAGTTATTAAAGTTATTGGGAATCAGAATCTACTTCATGAACTTTATGAATTTATAAAATCCCCTTGAGCTAAATTAATAGCAACTGATAGAATACTATAGCTTCACATTTGAACAAATCTGCTTATTTGCATTCTTACAGAGACTTGTAGATTGATAATAATACCTTTATAATAAGTATGAAGCTACTGCCTGTAGTCAGTTATTATGTGGAGGGAAACAGTTAGCCTGGCTCTGTCCAAAGCACTTGTAAGCTTCGAGGTCACCCGACTCATTCATTTACATGTACTGTACACCTATTGTAGGTACAGCAATGAAAGACAACATATTAAAGCATTAAAGCAACAGATGGTTTTATAGAGTGTTACTTGAGCCAAGATAAGATAACCTGTTGAGTTTTATAGCTTCATAAATACTATACTAATATTATTCTTACAAATAAACTTTCTCCTGAAATGTCAGAGTACTTATTTAGTATAAGGCTTTCAAAACACAATCTTTATGTGTCTAACAGCTCTTAGAATATCAAATTATTATTATTGTTAATGGCAGTCATCCACAACTGTGCTTACAGTAACATCTTGTCATTTGTTGTACTTTTGGGTTATTTTACCATTGTTTACCCAATAAATATTTTTCATGGACTTGTATTTATTGTGTATGACAGGGCCTGTAACACATTAAAATGAGATGCATGCGTATTTTGTCTCTGAAAAGAGGCTGGTGCCTGGACACAGAGTTGTGCTGCAAGGGTAGCTGGGATAATCATGCATATTCAAATCCACTGCTGGACATGGCTGCCCTAAATAGGCGAAGAGCGTGCAACACTCAAGGGTGGTTTGTTTTCCATGTGTTCTTTTTTTCCCCTTCTTCTTCCAAGCACCTCCAGCACATACTGATCAAGGCCCTTCTAGGCATTTATCTCACATTAGCTGTAGGCACTTCATGTCCCTGGTACCCATCAACATCACAGCTGAATGGAGCAATGCATGAAAATCAAAGTCATCTATCTTTTATAAACAAATATTAATACATTATTCTTATATGAACCAATACACTCTGAATTGATGGGAACATCACCCAAATATTCAATGTCCTCCTCCCCTCACTGTCAGCCACAGAGAATTTATCACAGACATCCCGCTACTTGTTCCAAGAGTCATCTCTCAGTCATATTGAAACAGATATCATCCATTTAGAAATCATCTATCTATCTATCTATCTATCTATCTATCTATCTATCTATCTATCTATGTACCACATAACTGATATCTAATTAAATCAAGGGATAAAAAACAAAACAAAGCAGAGGTTAAGACTGTCATCTTGGGTAAAACCAGGGGTTTAACTGAGTCTAGCATCAAATAATTACACCAAACAAATCCAAACCAACACCAGAACGACTGTTAATTTAATTGCAGTCACGTAATTTTAGACAATAAACAAGGACACAATTATTTTTCTAAATAAACAAGTTGGAATGATGTATAGAATAAAAGAGTGTGCAGCTGATCCTTTAGGAGGAGAAAAGCACAATGTGGCATTTTGTTTATGAGGCTTTAAAACAGAGCGGCTTTTCACCCGACCAAACAAAGCCTCTCACCAGGAGAATCTCATTATGATTCGTAATGACAAATTCACCCTTTGCAATTATTTGCTGCCATTTCAAAGCTCTATCTTGTGGGAAGAGGATTCAGTTTGTGCATGGTTGGCCATAAACCTGGTGAGGTAGCGCACAAGGCAGGATTGTGATATACCTTCTCACAGCAATACTGCTGACAAATAAAAGGTCTTATGTAGGAAGTCGGTAATGTTTTTGCATTGTACATTTGAAGTGCTACACAGATTATTTAAGCTCCTATGCATTGCAAATGTTTAGGAAGATGATAGAATTTTTTTATTTACATGCAGGCACATACACAAAAATCACCATTATATATAGAACAAGGTAATGGCAATGCAGAGCATGGTAATCAAATGTGTTTGCAAATTACCTCAAACTCATCAACAAGAGCTTTTAATGAAATAACATCCTTAAATGAACACTGGGAGAGAATGAAAAGTGAGCAATGGCTTTTCAGGGTAGTTTGAATTTTTAATTGCCTGTCGGGAGAATATTAGATAAAGCTTGATTAGAAATAAATTGAAAATCTCTGCTGAATGCATCTGCGATAGACACACTAAAGGAGACAGGCAAAGAGGGACAGCCATTAAAAAAGCCTTGGAAGACTTTGGAAGTTGATTGATTTACTTAGTATTAGTGTGCCCCCCATTCCCCCCTCTTTATAGAATATTTTAATAACTAGCATACACATGCAAACACACATGCGCACAATTACAGTATATTTGCTTTAGATGACATTTTACAGTAATGTAAAAATTCAATTCGGGAAAGACGGCTTGCTAATGTCAGGTATCGACAGTAGATTTTTCATGCATGTAGTTGTAACCTGATCATTTTGACAGTGATCAAATTTTCACTTGTCCTCTGGGGGATTTCATTATGTTCCTTTTATTTCTCATTTTAATACTGTAGTAGTTTAATTCGTGCTAAATATAAGTGAAAGAAAATGGATGGATGGATGGATGGTATTGATAATGGAAATACTGATTAGATTGTATATAAAATCCATATAACCACCATGATATTACCCTTTGGTTTGTGGACCACAGATCAGTCCACAACCCAAGGTTTATCGTTTTTGGCTCTTGCCATCTTTATTTTTCAGGAGCCCAAACTAACTGTTTTTGGATGAGAGGGATTAGTGCTAAGTTATCAGCTAATGATCTCAAGTCTGTTTGGTAAATCTTGGTCTTTCTATGAGCAATGAGCAATGAGCAAGTAGTTTCACAGTCAGACCCACCATACTGTCCATCACACAAAAACAGATATCTACTAAAATATTAGCATTTCACTCACCACAACTGGATGCCAGACTCCTTGTATGGGCTGTTAGTACAAGTACCCATACTGTAAGTCATGTTATTACCACATTAAAAATGTTCCAAAAAGTGAGGTGGCATGTAGCAGACAACTAACAGTGGAGAGGCTTATGTTGTTGAGACTCACATGTTGGTTGTTACAAAGAGGGGAATTAGCTTTTAATTAATTTATTTATTTGTGTTTTGTTTTGTTTTTTTGGCTTTATTTATTTTATCATGTTTGGTAATAATGTGTTAATAGTGGGGTAATAAGATGGAAACCAGCAGGTAATAATATAGCAAGTTGTTACCACTTAATTACCAAAGAAATAATGTCTTGTTAGCAATAAAATGGTAATATCTGTGCATTTGCATTTGTATAAGCTGACTTATGGTAGTAACCACATAATAATAAGGTAATATTGGTGTATTATAATATAAAGTAATATTTTAATATTAATATTGGTTTTAACATACTATTACCACGTTATAATGCTGGAATTAATCTTACCTTATGTCGAATTATTCTTTGTTTGAAGATAACAGTGTAAATATTATGTTTAATGGTGTGGGTTTTTACCTGGAAACATGTGCGATAGTTTCTGTGTAATAACAAGGAATCAGGGCTGCAAAATGCAAAACTATTTGTTTCTATCTAATTCCAATAACCTATTAAAGCAAACCTCAAGAAGTGTGACGATTACCTGGAAACATATGTGATAGCTCATGTGTACTAACCTGGAATCAGTGCTTCAAAATGCAAAACTACATGTCTGTACTACATTTCATAGTAATATGTCCTATAATTGAAAACCTAGGACCAGAAAAACATGTTTGTATTTGCTAAATGTTGTAAACATGACTCTAATACAGGTGTTATGGCTATTTTATATTGCACCACTGGGAAGTAAACAATTTATATATAGCTATATGGGATGAATGATGATCTAACTTTAAATCATAGTTCATAAAAGATTTGATGTCCAAATACAAGATGCTGTGACTCATTAAACACACTGATCACACAGCAAAAACAACAAATTACCAGAGGTTAACATCTTGACCATATGGCAGTTCAGCTTAGTTGGTGTTTATAAATGAAACAATTTCTCTGACAATGAATTAGAATTTACATTAATAATAAAATCCATGTCACAGCTTACCATGTCACAGGTTGCTCAGGTGAAGCTCAAATTGTGTCAAACTGGTTTCTTGAACATGACAGTGAGTTCACTGTACTCAAACAGCCTCCACATTCACCAGATCTCAGTCCAATAGAGCACCTTTGGGATGTGGTGGAATGGGAGATTTTCATCATGGATGTGCAGCCAAGAATCTGCAGCACTGTGTAATGCTATCATGTCAATGTGGACCAAAGTCTCTGAGGAATGTTTCCAACAACTTGTTGAATCTGTGCCATGAAGGATTAAGGTGGTTCTGAAGGCAAAATGAGGTCCCCCGCCCCCCAGTACTAGCAAGGTGTACCTAATGAAGTAGCTGGTGAGTGTATATGGATAACCATTACAATATGTACACACAATACTATTTAATTATCCACGTCAATCAAGCACATGCACTGGTGCCTCCAATGATGTAGTGGTCAGCACATTTGCTTAGCAAGCAAAAGGTTGCTGGTTTGATTCCAGCCAGACACAAATCCCCTTTGGGGATTTGCATCAGGAAGGGCATCTGGTGTAAAACTCTGCCATATCAAACATGCAGAGCTACTTCCTGTGGCGCCCCTTGTGGCATGGGGGCAGCTGAAAGTAGCTTTCATTAAAAACATGCACTGACATCCAGATAATGAGAGAAAGAAAAACCTAGAATATAAAACATTGCACAATCAAAAGGTTAAAAAAAACAAAACAAAAAAAAAACATCAGTAGCTGTAAAAGTGCATATGTTAATATACATGGTGCATCTCCAGGATATTAGTATAAAAGCCCTAAACTATTTAAAGGTCAAAATCACTCCGTCAGTGAGGACCCTGTGATCACATCTTCTATAGTGATTTAGTATATGTTGAATTTGAAAGAGCTGGAAAGTGGGGGGATTTCTACTCAGTCCGGTATAGATAAGCAAATAAAAACGAATTATTCATCAGTCATTGGCAATGATCAGGAATTTTAATCTGCATTCTTAGCTGACTATAACAGAATTTTTTAGGGTGTATGGTAAATATAAAACAGTAGGTCTTGGGTAAGATATTGCTTTGAAGTGTATTGTTTAAACTCCTTCTGAGGTAATTTTTCTAATTATTATTTTCAATAAAAGACCAGCAGTGCAGGAGACCATCTATATGAAATAACTACTTCCAGATAACAGAGGCCATCACAGTGACAGGTGGGTCAAGAGGTCGGCAGACTGCAGAGCATGTGCACTGGGCTGTGTGAAATAAAGGACACAGGGGACAGTGAGATCGGCTCATCTGAGCAGCCTCAAAATATAGGCTGTACTTTACTCACAGCAAAAAGAACAGAATAAACAAACATGAGGGGGGAAAAGTACCTACACACTGTATTTCACTGACAACACAGCACTGACACCGAAGCATTGAGAAAATACTTATTATTATATTACTGTGGTGTTCATTTTTTCAAACTTAGCTAAGAATGTGCAAGGGAAGGCACCGGTTTCAGAGCCAATAATGCTGAAGGAAGTCCACTGAAAGAAGGCAAAGGTTTCATGTGTTTGGATCACTCCAGGTACACTGTTTATTGCTTGTTTTCCATCTATATTGAATTCTGCCTGCATCCAGACAGCCAGGAAAAAAATAAATAAATAAAAAAAAATCACCTGCTTATTTAATCCTAAACATCACAGCAGCTGCATGAACAGAGATCATACTAAGCATTGTGGGGTATGTGTGGAGAGAGAAAAAAAAAATAGATCTATTGTTGAAATGTGTCTGTGTTGTTTCATATATCATTGATTAGACAAAATAAAAAAGCCATAACATTGGATCAGGAGAACACAGGGCATGGGTGCTGACTTTCTATCACAGCAGACACATATTGACTGGTGCTCTGAAAGTAGTCACTCACTCATCAGTGTGAGGCAGGCTGATTGAGTTGCCAGCAGCCACTAAATGAGGCCTCCATCCACTGTGGGTCGAAATGAACTGCAATCTTTTCAGACCTTGTTGCAGCCAAGAGACCAAGTGAGTATGTGAGAAAGCAAGAAAGAAAAAGAGAGGGGTGGGGGGTGGGGTTTAAAACCCAGGAGGATTTCAAATAAGTTTACAGACACAAAAAAGAGACAGAGGAGAGGAGAACACCATGAAAACAAAACAAGCAGACTTCCAGATGCTCTGAGTGTATTATTTCAGCCATATTGTGCTCTCTTCGTAATCTTATAAATTACATCATCCTCACATCAAACCATACAAAAACTAAAGGCCGCAATCGGTCAATATAAAATCGGTAGCTAAGTGCACATATTTACATTTCTTCTCCACATCCTTGCCCACATTCTTAACTTGAACTCTCTTGGTATTGCAAAGACAGAAAGCATGCAGTTAATTATGGCTAATGAAAGCTTGTTTGAGCAGAAGAGGAGGGTGTACATTAGGGGAGAGAGAGTCAAGCGGCTTGAACCAGAGGGTTCCACGCACAATTTGTTTGAACCTGGGTCCTCCTCACTCTCTGCATGCTAATTTACCTTGGGGCTGCACCGCCTGTTTTTAAATATCGTTAATTGACTTAAGAGCTCATCAGTGTGCTTCGTCTTCATTAGGTTAATGAAAAGGCCCAGTGTTTATTTTTCGTAACAGATTGTGGCAATGACATAATCTAATCGGTTACTTCCACTTCCTGAAGGATTGAGTCCTTCTGATGTGAGCTGTTGGAGTCGTTCAGATGTTCTGTGTTTGTGGATGTCTGTCTCTGACAAAGTAGAAAGGGGGGAGGAATTAGTACAAACACATTTAGCCCTTGGCATGAATCTATGTTGCCCTTCTCTAATCGACAGTGTGAACTAACAAGAACGTAATGATAGTTTTGATGTGTGGGTTGTCAGCTGTGTCTGGGTGAAAAAGAGGGGACAGCCTCTGAAAATGGGGAGGATTTCAGATTTGTCTCTGTAATCCTAATGGGTTGAAATAAATCAGCCATCGTGGAATGTCCATAGCTCGTGTCATAAACCAAAGGGTCCTTGTAAGATTCTGAACTAGAAAAAGGAAATATTTCCTGCACTTCTAGGGTGTGTACTCCATGCATTCGGGTTAGTATCTGTATTTCTACCATGCTTTTTGTGAGAAAAAAGATTAATATAGGACTATTTTAGAGCTTGGATGATTAGTTAATTAGCTGATCCCCAAAATATTATTTGGCAGTAATTTAATAATTGATTAATTGTTTCAGCCTTTTTTCAAAAATGATAAAATTTGATGGTTCGGATCCAGTAATTACCCATGTTTTCAATGGCTTGCTGTTACCACCAGTTGAACATTGATGTCACCAAATATACAAGGACTGAAGTAATGTGAACAAAATCTACAGAGTTAGGGTATGGTAAAGGTTAGACAACTTAAACACTTAGTCAGGCACAGATCATGGTTACTGTAAATAAAACAATGAATATTAATTATGCTTTTCAGAAGAATATGAGTTCTGGCTTACCACATTGAAATTGTGCATACAGTAAGCAAGTAAAGCAGCAGAATACTGCCTTGGTTCTGGAGATTGGACCAGCATTGGAGCTCAGTCACAAGGTGGGGAATTTACCAATTATGAATAAATGTAAACAATACAGGGCTAATAAATCTATGAATATCAACTTTTATTTTGGACAAATATTAGTGACGAAAAAAAGATCTACAGATTTAAATGCACTGTAGTAATTTAACCTTTGACCTTTGACTCAGGTTGGTGTAAACATACATACAGAAGCATTGAGAAGCATGCAAAAGGTGTATAAGTCTGTCTAAGCTGTTGTAACACTTAGGCAAAGTGTGCTGATCTTCCTCATGAGGACAGTAACATTTGAGGCCATCTCTCGTAGTGCGGCCAATAAAGAGTGACATAGTAGTAAAATAAATCATTCCCCCAACCCCCGGTTCCTGCTATTCCTTATGCCCCTCCCTCACTGTCTAGGCCATGTGGCCATCAGAGAGCAGCAAAAGCTCATCAGTGAGAACTTGAGAATCCTCCCAGGAGCTGTTCTGGGGTCAGCTCGGCCTCTCCACATCATAAACAGCTCCTGCTGCAGTGAGGTTCATCACTAACTGTTTCCCCCTGACTCTTTTGCTCAAAGTCCATCCTTGCACTCCCTTTCCGTAACACCCGATTGCAGACGTTTCCAATAAATCATTGGACCCCTCCTCTTGCCTCTTGTCTAGAAACCCCTGTCTGTCCCCGACTTGGCCTGAGATGATGCGTTCTGCTGAAGTCACTTAAATAAAAAGATCGCAGAGGGAGACATAATGTGTTAAAGTAATAAGATGGTCGTGGGTAGGTCACGGCCCCTTTCCCTGCTCCAGTGCTCCTGTGGAGGCTCTTTGAGTTAATGGGCTGTGGTCAGTGCACTGGTGAGCCATAAAGGCTGCCCTCTGAAGCTACAACCCGATTCAGAATAGGGGATCCTCCAAAAGCCACTAACTGGCCCATCTAGATAACAGCACACCTAGCACTATTTCCACAGTGCATCTGACACTCCCAGGACCCCTAAATCTCTTGTATTTATCGTCTCCTCTTGTACCTCTCATTGCTGACTGCCATACTTACACAACTGTCCTTCAGTGTCTGCTATTAGCTGGATTTCACTGTGTGATGATGAAACATGGCTTTCTTTGCCAGCCTCTTTCAAACTTTTTTACTGATTTAACTTGAATCTAATCCATGCTAAATATCCTTTCCATTTAAATCTTACACAGTGTATAAAACAACTACATTCACTAATTAATAACATTGCAAGTATTGAGACTAGAAAGCTATAACAGATTATCATATTGCATTTCAGCAGCAGGTTATTTTTGTGATGGCTAGTGTGACTTCACTCGGGTGTGCAGGCTTGCTGAATGGAGGGAGTGACCGTTAATGAATGTAGCTTAGGGGATTAATGAGAAGAAGCAGGGGATGTGTCATGGAGGAGTGTTCTGGCATTGCGGCGACGACACTGCAGCCCCCATCTTCGTCTCTACTTACAGTGATTACATGTGAGCTTCTGTCATGTGCTATAAGTGGTTTTATGAAATTGTATTAAATGCCATTGTTTATGCCTCACTTTTCACTTCCTCATTGGTCTTCTGCTTTTTTCTTGTTGCCTGCCTTTAGCACACTTCATTGGAGTCTCACTTTAGGTTTCATCACCAAAGCATTAGCATGCTAAGTCAAATTAACCTTTTTTTTATGCCAGATATGTGAAACCTCACATTTTTTTAACCCACTGAATCTCTTTTTTTCTTTTGAATGACTCATTTGTGTGGTCCTCTATCATTAACAACAAAAGGGAATACCAAGCTTCAGTAACTCATTTGCTAAAGCAGGTGGATTTGTCACATTAAAAAAAGCTTATTTAAGCCTGCAGAGCAATCTAATTGTTGGTTTGTTGGTGACAAGTGTTAGAGCAGAGGGAAAATGACAACTTGTACCAATATGCTCTAATGTGTTAAGTTGATAAAGTACATCTTTTGGGCTATACATTCAGCATGCATTTACACTATTGCTTAAAAAAGCTATTTTGTGTTAAAATACCTAATGTAAAGATATAACAAACCAAAAAAAACCCACCAAAAGCTTCCTTCAAATCTTTAAAAAAAAGAAAAAAGTCTCACCAAAAATTGTACTCAAATTTTTAAATAATTCCAACAATCAAAAAATAAAAGGGTGAAAAAAATGCATACCTTAGCCTGAATAAAACTTTTAGATTAAGTGTGGATGACTGCTTTTGTGCCATTTGTACAGTTCAGCACAGAGAGAATTTTTACTGCACTATAGTTTCTTTCAGCTCCTTTGTTGATGCGACGGTGATACTTTACTGCTTTCATTTGCTCTGTGATAAATTTAACTTTTAAAAAGTTTAAAAGCCTTGTCATATAACACACTTGGCCAAATGTGGTCTAACATGGTGGTAAAAATTCTAACACTGAGGGCTCAAAATATGGAGTCTTTAAATCAGTGGGCGACATCACAATGGCTAGGTCCATCTTTTACATACAGTCTATGGTCGTCACCTGTGTACTCCTAATTCAGTTTTTTGTCTTTCATAAACTATGAAACAATATCTAATTTTTTACAATTCCCCTACTCTATGAAACACATGCTCTGGGTAATGCAGCTGCATTCAGCATTTTAACAGCTACCCTGAAGATAAATGCTGATCAGCCTTCATTGATCACTATAGGACATCTTAGTCATTGTAGCCCATTGCTAGTTAACTTTAACAACCTTAACTTGCTAAACCTTAACTTAGCTAAATAAACCTGGAAGCCATATCAAACATCCACAACAATCAAAGACAAAACAGTAAATTACTTTTACAAAATTCACAAATTTTCTAAATTAATGATCTGAACTTAAACATTTACATTCTCATGAGTCTGTATTATAACATATAAATGTACAGTAGGTTGCTGGTAATATTTTTTTATCCTTGAAAGTATCAGTATTTACAGTATTCAGCTGAAGTAATAAATAACAGTGCTTTAATATACACAATTTTCTGTATTTTTAAATAATCTTTCATAGCGTGCTTCAGCAAAAATATTTTAAAAGCCTTTACTGTTTGCTGACAGAAAATGCCAGCTAAAATGTTCCTCTTGAGTTAGTGGAGGCCAAAATCAGATCTAAGAGGTCATTAACGTTCACCAAATAGTTTTTAATGCCTGTCATGCAAGTCAGTTGTTTTGCCTACGTATAGTGCCACATCTGATTGTATGCAACAGACAAAAATGTAATAGCTGATATTTATTAAATTTTATTTGTATTAACACAGGGCTAACAGAGCATTTACCCTGCAAACGCTCAAATTTAATCAAAAAAGCTCCTCGTCTACTTAACATGTGCATCTTCAACATTTTTCTTTCAGTAACTCCTCCTTGTCTGTGTAACACAGAGACACATACAGAGAGACGCTGAGAGCAGCCCACTAGATATACTGACTGCCTCCCCCCAGCATGGCTATAATAACCTCCTGGTGCTGGAGCAGACTCTCTGAGAGATATCCTTGAGCTTCACCTCCATCTCTCTAACAGGTCACGCCGAGATCCAGGAGATAGTGAGCTATAGTTAAGGTCCAGATCTGCTATCTAGACTTGAATGATGGAAGAAACCATGTGGCGACATGTTTATTGTCACCCAGATGGTCCACAATGCAGTGGCTTGGAGAGCCACATCCGTCCCTAATATAATTCATGGGGTGGCACCATTGTGGGGTGACTGATAAGGCCTTCACTTTGCCCTGCACTGGTCACTTGTCTCAAGGAGACTCCAAAGAAACTTCACTCTGTACAAATGGTGGCCAAAATATCTAATCCCACCAAGGGTTGCACTTTAGAGCTAAAACTTGTAGTGAGGTTACAGGGCTGAGAAAGGCCATTTATAATAGGAGAATTCTCTCTTTACCATTTCGCTTCTAGAAGAATTCTTATTTAGAGGGTAAAAAAAAGCAATTTCTAGTGAGGAAACTGCAGAAGTTGTGAGATTTAGTGCAAGCTTATCCACAGCAGTCCTCATAGGGAGTTATGGATGTCCACACAAAATTGGACCTCCAGAGATTTTTTTTTTTTTGCCATAGCATAACAAAACACCTTCAACTTGCATAATTTTCCTATTTAGCAATAAGCTGGGAAAATGTTATTCTTATTAATGGTCACATTGTGGTGAGCTCGGTGACATTTTGATAGCTAAGAACACCATCAAACCTCATTTCAGCTCAGGAGGTTAAATGGAACCAAATGCACAGTTGTCCCAGAAGAGAGCAAACTGGTCACTGATGAGTAAGATCAGAGGAGATCAGTCGGTGCTGTGTTGACTCTCCAAATCTGTTTCCCATCAAGCCATTGTGGTTCACATTCTCCAGAGGAATTTTCCCTGACAAGGCAAATTTGTATAACTGCATGAAGATATTTAGAAATCTGTTCACCATTATCATAGCCTGTTATCATTCTCTGACGCTATTCATATGTTATTTCACATTGTTTATCCTCATAGATCTATGTCTCTGCACGTTAAAATTCTGCAGTACTAAATGTTTAGGCCAACTATCAGTACAATATAGATTTTTGAATTTTCACAATTGCCTTCTTTGCTGCCTGTAAAATATAACAAATATAAAACTGGTTTTCCAGCCTTTTACTTGCAGATTACACTTACTACAGTCTGCATAAATCAACAACAACAACAATGATAACAAAAATAATATAATACTATGCTTCACTTGTATTGAAACTTACCTGTTTTTAAAATGTTATCATGACTGGTCATTATATAAATAAGGCCATTATATATGAGTAAGGCTATTCATGTGTCAGAGTAAATGTATATATCCTCCAGTTTTATAGACCCAACCACATCTAGATAAAGTAGAGCCTCAGGAATAGCTTGCTTGAATTTCAACCACCTCATTGTCATCACAAATAATTTATCTAATAAATATTTATATCCTACCTGTCTTTCTTTTATCCCCTTTTTAGCCTCTTTGTATCACCTTTTGATTGTTTTCATGCTATGGCTGCGTTAACAAAGCGCGCCAAGCAGGAAAGCAGAAACACCTGTATGATGCAATGCCATGCAATGCGTAGTTCTGCAATGAATTTCTCAATATTTTAATTGGTTGCCACCTCTGTTGTGCACTTGCAGGCTACATTTCACAATGAAATGTGTTTCTGAAAACGTCTCTTCTTCCTTTGAACAGCAGGATGTAGTGCACCTGTGCCATCTGAGGTCAACACAGGTCAAGAGTGCAAATTTAGATGTTGCTACCTTTGCTCCCACTTGTTCAAACCCCCCAAATTTTAAAATGTTATTCAAAGAAATGGAATGATATATATATATATAACATATATAACAGCAGGGTGCAAGATGCTAGCAGGCACTTCATACATGGAATGCCATAACCAAGTGACAGGCATAGTATACAGGAACGTCTGTGCCGAGTATGTCCTGGAAGTCCCAAGGTCAAAATGGGATACGCCCCCAAAGGTGGTTGAGAATGACCAAGCTAAGATCCTGTGGGACTTCCATATACAGATGTTAAAACTGGTGATGGCTAACCAACCGGACATAGTAGTGGTGGACAAGCAGAGGAAGAAGGCTGTAGTGAACGTGTACTCATTCTGTTTCTCTGTTGATTTATGTTATTTATTTTTCCATTGGCTAGTATTAAAATTTAAACTTGAGAATGTAGGGAGCTAATCATTTAAATTTTGCAGCTTTAAACCAAAATCTAAGTAGGTTTTCTTAATTTTTTAGATTGTTATGGAATAACTATATAAACAAATAAAATATTTTATCCAAAGCTCACTGTTACCAAACAAGAGGAAATGCTGTATTAATTTGCTCTACAAAGAGCCAAAAGACAATACAAATGCATTTACCCATCAAAGCCTGTGCTCATGCACTAAAAATTCAAAAGGCATTCATAAGTGGACTTTCAGTCTACACCAGCAGCCAGAGCTTATTTTTCAGCAAGACCAATAGTTGGAGTTCTGCCTATCGAAGCAGCATCTTTATTCGGATGGAAAATGAATCCTCAAGGAACATGGCCAGGCGCTTTATTGTGTATGCAGTGTGTGGCCAGGTTCAAATTGGCAATCAATTATCCAATTAAGACTGACAGAAATGCACATCAGGAATTCCAGCCCATCAGTCCAAGCTTCTGATTGGAACACGATTAGAGGGACTTAATTAAACCCTAGGTGCTGGGTGTTTAAACATCATTTGTGCAGCGTCAGAGGGCTTGGAAAATAAAAATCTGGACTCTGGATTCTCCACACCTATTCCAGTCACAGGCCAGGAAAGACATGTACACCTGTAAAAATGTTCCTTTGACTCCATCGTATGTGTTACTATGTTGGTTATTCAAAGAGGTGCAGCGACCATGGAATTGTAAAATTAAAATACATGCCCTTGGGAAGATAGGAAGAAAGAGATAAATATTTGTGAAAATTCCACAGTACAATGCAATAACAATAGCGACCATGATATTGTGCCACATTAGTCTTAAAGCCATTCCCACGGTTTAACAGTTTCTGAATAATTCAAGGACATACCATACCATGGAGAGCTGTATAAGTGTGATGTGTAGAATGAAATGCAGCTTGCTTCTGAGATTCTTCGGGGTATTTTCTTACTTGGCCAACCTCTCCTTCTCCTGTGTGGTTGTTTAGTGCCTGTATTGATTTCTGAGCTGTTTCTTCCTCCTATGTCAGACAGTGTGAAATGGAAGGCACTGCATTTTAATATTGGGTTGTGAATTAATCATTTTTCCTGATAGCAAAGCTCAGCTCTGTCCCTGTAGGAGAACACCTTATCACAGCAAATAGGATTCAAAGGGAGAAGAGCAGTATAATCCACAGCTAATTGGATGAAATGGCTGGCTCTCTCCCTCCTTCCAGGGGCTAGCGTCCATGCAGCCCCCTCCACAGGGATCTTAGAGCCACCGAAGAGGTTATTACAGTTTGTCCTAAGGGAGCATTAATACCTTAGCCCTTGTTCAGACATGCAAATAATCTAATTCAAGGTCTAGCTAATTAACAACTTAGCTACAGTAAAGATAAAGAGGCTCAATAATAAGCCTGAGCTTTTTGTAGGAGGGCAATGTACCACCTACCTCAGATGCACCAATCTCACAAAAACATGGGGGCTGCACTAAAATATTAGCAAACAACCTTGTATTAGAATGAAAAAGAGAGCTTTAAGCAAAACAGAGAACAATTAATACTAAAGGCCAATGTGAACTGGCCACTTAAGGGACTGTATAAAAATTATTAAGGGAAGGTAGGCTACATTTTGGGGTGGTGGGAGAGGGTCTTTAATGAGTGAATGTTATCTCTCCAGAGAAGGCATTATTTGTCACTAACCAGCAGCATCCATCTTCACTTTATCTTGCATCTTAACAATAACCAGTGCCACAGTAAAGTAACATTTGTCAAAAAAGAAAAATATGTCATGCAATACTTAGTTGACAGGATGAACTATTTGAATATATTCCAGTTAGTTTTGTTACAACATTGTGGCTATGTTAGAATGATCATGTCATTAGCATATCATAGTTTAAATGTGTGAACCTTTGCATTTAAAAATAACTGAAACATACTACTTAGCCTTTCACTCCACCACAATAATTGTCATACAGGTTCCATCAAATAAGAAAAAAGTACAGCAAAATAAAAACATGCCGATGTCTTACGGAACAAAATTTAAAAAAAGGGGTAAAGTAAAGTGAAAAGGTCTACAGTACAAGTTTATCACAGCAAATATTAACTCTATTTACTGAACAATGTTAAAGCTGGCTGTTAACCCTCTGGGATTGACATGCTTCAAATATATATGCCAAGTTTTTGGCAAATAGCTCTTTGGGAATTGGCTTGTCTGTCAAACTGTGTTATCTTTGGCACTGTTTGTATATTCAACTAAATAAATGGAAACAAATTATTTACATTTAAAATTGTTTCTTTGATAAGTTGTCTATTATGTGTAGACACACCACTGGTTCATCCCTTGAGTTAGGTGCCTTTTTATGCTATGAGTCATAGTTAAGTTTGTTAAGTGGCTAAACAAACAACAATCGAACAAACAGACAAACATTCCTCTGAAAATTGTCAGGTACAAGGACTGGACTGAAAATGAGTGAAAAAGCAGCCAATGTTAAAAAAAAAAAAAAAAAGAAAAACTTTGAAAGACCTTCAGAAAGTCTGGAGAGCTGTTACTCAAGACCACGTAAAAAAGAAAGTTTGGCTCCTTGGAAGCAAAACATAAAGAAATGTGGGGTGGCTTGAGGCTTTTGCACAGTACTGTAATTCCATCAGTTTTGACAAGATCTCTAACACCACTGGTTAAAATGCAACCCAAACCATAACCAAGCCTCTACCATGTTTCACAGATGGCTGTAGATACTCGCTGTTGTATTTCTCTCTTGACCTCTTCCATATATATTGATGACAAATTAAACTAAAAAAGTCTAATTCATCACTCAATAAGACCTGGTGCTGCTGACTTATAGTCCATTTATTTACAGCCTTTCCCCCCTGTTTCCTTTCCTTAAGAATTGCTTCTTGACAGCCACCCTTCCACTGAGACCATTTCTGATGAGTCTTCAGTGAACAGTAGATGGATCAGCTGAAAGACCAGATGCATCTCTCAGGTCCTGTGTCAAGTCTTTGCTGGATTTTTTCCTATTTCTTAAGAACACGACTTTCAGATACTGTTCATGTCCTGTAGATAGTTTTTTAGGCCAGCCAGTTCTTCTTTTGTACTCTACTTACCCAGTTTTCTAACATTTCTTAAGGACACACTGCACACCATGCAGAAAAGTACTGTTAGATTTTGATCAACCATGCACTACAATAAGGAAAGTGTCTGACTGGCATTTTTCAGCACGACGATGATACCAAACACACTGCCAATGAAGTTAAAACATATCTGAATAGAAAAACACACAATGGAAAACTATCAGTCATGGATTGGCCTCCCCAGAGCTCAGACCTCAACATTACTGAAGCAGTGTGGGATCATCTTGACAGAGAATGGAACAAAAGGCAGCCAACATCCAAAGAAGAGCTTTGAATGTCATTCAAGAAGCCTGGGGAACTATTCCTGAAGACTGCTTAAGGAAATGACTTTGGCAAAGAGTTCAGGTCGTGTTGAAGAATAAAGATGGTCATAGCAAATATTGACTGAGCTCATTAGAACTGTAGAAACTCTGTTTTTGCCGTATATACTGTATATATATTTCCTCGTATGTTTATATATGTTTTTCTTCGAAAATATAAAGAAATTAGGGGTGGCTTAAGACTTTTGCACAGCATGTATGAAAAGCAATATGCATGGGATATGGGATGTTTTCAGGAGCAATCAGATGGATATGTCAACATTTCTTTGACACTTAGCATGCTTAAATCTAATAAGAGTTTCTCCTTGAGTGCTCATGCAGCATACCATGGGCACTTATTTCAATAGCCTCTGCAGGCTGTTGTTTCATAATAAGCAACAGAAAAATGGAACATGTTTTAAGGCATCTCTGGCTTTTCCAGGGTAAAATGTTAATCCAGCTTTAGCAAGGTTACATGGTCAAGGTTGCCAAATTACCGACAAGCACTAATCACCCTGCCTTGGAGCGAGTCTGGCTCAGAAGCAAACACTGTGGAACATTGCTCCCAGCCCCCCTGAAATGCCTCACTACACTCACAACCGTACTGCCTGCCTTTCCTATGTATGAAACTGTGATTTACAACATCAATTTACATCTGCCAATACTAAGTAACTTTTCCTTAAATACATAAAGTTTCTGCTTCAAAGCGCTTGTGTTCTCCCTCTGAGGTTATTCAGAACACTGTAAGCTTATATATCACACTAAAACAAACATGAAGATCACTGACCTTTGGAAATCACAACATCACCATCAAGAGAGAATCAGCATCAATTAACAAAGAAATATTTCAGATTGGGATGTATGCACACAGCTGTTTCTTTGTTTAGACTCCTCTTAAATTGACCATGAAATCCCTAAAAACGTGTTCATCCAGAGTATGAGGACTGTCATTTGTGAAGGAAAAAAAAACTCTTTATACTGACAGCACTATTTGTTAGAATGTTTCAATAAAAATTAGTCTGATTAGTAAGAAATTATTTATACAGCTATTCAGATTTTTGTCATATGTATGCATGTGTTTGTACAATTTAAAATATTATCAAAAAGCAGAGATGAACATTTCAAGTATATAAAGTAAAAGTAAAAATGTAAGTTCACCAGCAACTGATGAGGTTTGTAAAATCTTTGGTATATTGCTAACATACCTAAACTGCTCAATGTTAACAATAAATTATCCTCTTTTTAAATACAGTATCTTATCTTATTTCTTATTCCTGTGTGCCATAGAGTTCAGTTGTTACCATATATGGAACAAATAAAATAACATCAATACATCACTTGGGAAAATGTAGTGTGCTCTGAGTCAACCCTCAATGAAGTGTCAAATGTGCATTAAAGAAAACAGTCCCTATAGTCCCATATTGGACCATTTTCCCGTGTTTGAGTGATGTTACCTAAAATCTGCAACAGCCATGAAAATTTGAATATAAATTATATATGGTATTTCTTACCTTTTTCAAAAATGTACATGTGCCATACAGATTCTGGTCTTCTGGAGTGTCCCAGACTGGGTAAGAACATATTGGTAGATTGATTCATGCATTGTTGGTTTAACTTGATTCAAGAAGATCATTACATATATCCCTATATATGACATATTGTCATGTGGCAATAATTTCTTACAACTTCATTAATGACACACAGTGGGAATATATGTACATTTTATATAAAAGTAAAACATCTGAAGGTTCCAACACTGACCATTTTCAAAACAGTCAGGCATCAGTTGTTATATTGGGTTGATAAATTTTCAGACAATAAACATAATCCGTGCATAATAATCTTGCGCTTAGTATGAATTTTAGTTCCTCTTATAAAACTAAGTATTATTGCAAAGGGTTAATGAAAGTTTAAAATATGGTATACCAAGTGTTACAGTCCAATCACTCTTTTTAATAGCTTTGTAGCGGCCAGAAAATCAAGTATTCATGAAGATTGAGGAAGATGATCCAGTGAACTTCAATTTAATTGGTGCAAATTAAAACAATCCATCTTTTGCAGCTGTCTATCTATCTGCTATCACCACTTCATTGCTCGTCTTGCACCTTGATTACAATTATCTTTTAATAGCAAAACTTGTCAGCAATTTCTCTCCCTTCTGATTTACATCACAGCCCAACACAGCATTGTTCCACTCATATAATTCATGTTTTAGCGTAATGCAGAGTAAGCCTCTGCTGGGCAGACGCAAGATATATTGACACCATCACCTAATATGTGCTGGCTGCTATGACATACTGTATGGCAAACTGTCTGTATGTAGTACAGGCTGCAATCTTTCACCCATTCATACAAAAAGAGCATGTTTGCATTGCATTTGGTCCCAGTAGACTATCCCTTGAGTAAAGAACATCAATAGACTGCAAAAAAAATACATATGCAGACAGTATTTTTTGCAGTACCAAGTAATTGTTCTAAGCAATTAGACTGAAAGATGACACTGATCTTGAATTGGGACACAGTGAGCTCTGTCTCTTTCCACTTTGATCCTCCCCTGCCTCTCTCGTGATATGCTGAGCTAAGATTTTGGGTGGTTTTATCATAGAATGGGATCTTGCCTTTACCTTACAATGACGGGAAGTTAACTAACTTAAGATTTTACAGATGACACCTGCAGTAGTGCTTTGGGAACGGGCAGCATCAATAGCTAAGCGTAAGGTAAAATATTTGCTAGATCAAGGCAAAACAACAGAAACACCTATAAAAATGCTGTGCATGGTTGAGAACAAAAGCTCTTTTGTGAGAAGTGAATGCTGCTCGAGCCAACTGCTTAAACTTCTGGAAATAAAACTTAGAAGCATACCTCTGTACTAGTCTGTAAGGTCCAAGTGAGGCCAGTGTGAATGTCAGAACAGCCTTCATAAGAAAAAAAAAACAATATTCTGTGTAACTCATCTTTTCAAAGTATCAGCAGCAGACTCATTGCTGCAGCAGTAAAATATATCCAGGTCAAGAGTTTCAGCAATTGAAATTGCTGGACATTACAGCAAATGAGCCATGCATGGGCAATAATCAACAAAGAGATGGAGAAAGAACATGGCAAATATACAACTTCATATCAAGATATGTGGTCAGTGGGAGAAAAAACATCTGCTCTTTTTTTTATTGCCAATAATTATTCACTTACAGAGGGTAATAGATGCATTATGCTTTTGGAATTCCTCATAAACAAGACAATTAAAAAGGTACTTTAGGGAAGTAAAATCAGTGAAAAAGGGGTGGTGTGTGGAAAACAAAATCTGTTTATTTTTTCAATTGACAGTAATTTTATTGGTAACTACTCGTGAATGTACCCCTTTACAATAAAGGGATACATCACTCCCTTATTGCACAAAAAAAAAAAAAAATCTATCAGTGCTTTAGGGAATTGTTCAGCCATTTCCACTATGCCCCAAATAAACTTGGATGTTCTTCATCCATCAGGTGACTACATGGAGAGCTGACCTGTCATAAATTCACTCTGTGGGGATGATGACAGGGCCGGAGCCAATCTTCATGAAAGAATAAAAAAAATGGCACAAGGCTCCCTTCCCCCCACTCCCTGAGCCCCCTTCCAACCCCAACTCACCCTTTACCCTCACTACTGGAGAACCTCACTCCCTATCTTCCTGCCTATCTCTCTGTCTCTCTGCACCTACCTAGCTTTCTCTCTCTCTCTTTCTCTCTCTCTCTCACCCCCTTTTCTCTCCATGGGTAAGCAGGTAATCATGAGCTGTCACAGAAAGGTGACCCATTAATGTGATGGATACGGTGTGAAAAACAAATGGTGTGAAACGTGTGGATTGCTGTCCTTACTGCACCTTGGCCTTTTGTTCTGTCATATCAATATCCACACAGGGCCTCATTACACCGCTGCACTACACAATGAGTGGAGCGCCAGGGTCAAGACTGCGCCACGCTCCCTTTGACTGGCTCGGACTGGGCTTTTCAGCTCAACCTCACCCCAAAGGACTCCCAGGTAAACAGGAAGAGGGGCAACCTCTGGAGCCAGAGACAGCGCACATCATCCCAGACTAAATAAGCAACCCCCCAGCAGTTTCATCAGGGGCCCTGACTCTGTTGCTGATATGTGTTTACAGACAAAACTGGCAATAGTCAATGAAATCAATGCTTTCATTTATGCGTGAATTGGTCTTTTGTCAATTTTAGGTTTATTTTTACTTTTTTGCACTTGGATAGTTAACGCTCCAACGAAGCCTAGACATTACTTGTGTATCTGAGGAAGTTGTACGTTTTTTCTCAAATTATGTCAGCAAGGTCAGAAATATCTCTTCATACAGTACATACATATTGGTGCCATCGAGGATGTTTTTCCTGCAAACTTTCAAGTTCCTTGGCTATAGATCACATTTTTCCTAGACAATGGCAGGTCACATAGAGATGATTGAAACTCTGCATTGCTAGACTGTGTGTGAACAGCAGCAAAAGAATCAATAAGTAGGACTTATATGAATGTGTATGGACTTCTAAATTGCTTCAGGCATACGGTAAGATGGGCACTTAGACTTTCAAAGAGCCATACCGCCAGTCAAGGTCAGGAGGGGAAGTAGTGAGGAGCTATCAGAGTCCTGCCCTAACCCTGCACTGTCCATTACATTTCCCGGCTGTCTGGTCAAGCACTTATTAAAGACTGAGGCTAATTCTACTGCCAGGACCTGTGATCCACCAAGATTCTGTTAATCACCAAATAAGAAATATTATGGATTATATTCAATTGGTTGAATGTGCAGAAATCAGACTTATGGCCCCTAGAGACTTGTGCACGAAACACTAGAGTTACTTTGTGGATTTTAATATTCCTTGCATGATAATCCACAGCAAGCAGCATTTGTCAAAAAATGTTGGACAAGATAATATCGTTTTTTAAAAGGCATAATCTGAAATGGGCTTGGCTTCTTGTCAGTTTTACATTAGAACTGGAATACACTACATGTAAGTCAGTGGGGATGTCTCTGCACCCTCTGTGTTTCCCCTGAGGTCTACAGTGGTGGTCTCGTGGACACCTCAGATGAAACGCTGGAGACTCTATTAAGGACAGTGGTTACGGGCCACAGACTAATCTAGTATGACAAACTGGAGGTGTCCTGTTATTTCCAGACCCAGTGATGAATCGAGGGCTGTAGTCCCCCATGCTGTCATGTCAGAGTGGAGCTGAAACAGATTGAGAGGGAACAGACAGCAGATTGATGTTCCAGGCTTCTTCCATCTCCTCTGAAATCCACAGAATCAGCCCATTAGCCCTCCTCCCATTTGCCTATCATTTTACACAGGCAGCTATCGCTACATTGAAATGTGAAACTCACCAAGGGGGTGAATCAAAGAAATACAAATCACTCTTCATTTATATATTTTTATTTATTTATTTATTTATTACATTTTACAGTCTTTCATTTAATATTTTCTATTATATTTTTGGGCAACCCTTGGCTAGAGTGGACACTGGAAAGCAGACAGTCCGATTAGGAAATGCTGCTTTCTATAATTAGATTGTTTTTAAATCTAAAAGTAGAGAAATAATTTCTTAGTTGTAGAATTCATATTCACAAAGTGTAATGGTCCTTTTTTTTTTAACTCCCTTAAAAGTAATATTACTTTGCATTAAATTAGATATGTTACTTATTATATTACTGTTTTTCTTTCGTATCTCCCACTCTACCTAGAGTTCGAGGTAAGGATTACTTTTCTTCTGGAAAAGTTTAAGAACCTTTTTTTCTTTTTTTCTTTTTTCTTTTTGCTGTTGTGTTGCTGTATGTTGTTTAACATACACAGTACTAAAATTCTAGCCTTAGCATCCCATTAGCAAGCTAGCTAGCTGCGAGCTCGAGACTTGAGTACAATAGTTCACAAACCAATGGACAGCATAGTTGTTACATCTAAATTTTAAATACAGTCTATACAAAAAGTATTCTGAGAACCCAGAATTATTGGAAAACAGCAATTAAAATTAGCAACTATAACACAGATATTGTTTCAAAAATTGCAGTCCTGTTCACTTCCTATTACTGAAAAGTAAAAAAGTAATCAAATTACAATAACGTAACTAAGGCTGCCAAATGGCATTACCAGCACTGCTAGGTAGGCTACCAAAGAAATGGAGACACAAAAAACAAACCAAAACTTAAACTTTAAAGGAATATCTTTGGAAACTTTTCAGGCTGAGTTTATTTCTTTCGTGACAAGAATTAGATGAGATAATATTTCCATATCTTTACAGTCTATGATGCTTGTTAGTTCATAGGGAGTCACTGATCAATCTGTAGTTGCCATCCCTGAAACACAAACCTCTGCCATACCCCCCTCCCTGCAATGACCGCATCCCCACAGTAATGTACCTGTATGTGTGTGAAGGACATCCCGACCGGCAGGGCTATCACAGACACAATCTCACAGCACTTTAATAACTTTGAGAGCGGTCAGCACCCTGCGCTTTAATAACACTCCCTGTCAGCTCACCCCACACTGCGCAAAATTGTCTCGTTGGAATTCTTTATGGTGGAGGCCAAAGAACTCCTGTGATGGGGATGGAATATAGCCACACTCAAACCGCTTCTACTTCTAAATGGCTTTCCAAGAGTATGTTTTTATCTTTGGCTCAAAACAAACAGGAGAGAAGACAGGCACTTGCTTTATGATGCCGCAATAAGCTTTAAAATCAGCGCTATCAACTCTGAAAAAAAAAAGACGTCTTCTTTGAGTGTGCCTAAAGTTCACTCACTCATATGATAAAAATGTCAAAACTGGCATGATTGTTGAAAGCACACAAACTCCACAAGCTGAAGAACTCTTCCACAAAAAAGCAGCTATCAATAGTACCAATAAACACGTTTTGACTGAAAGAACTGACTCATTCAAACTACCAGGAACGTTAAATTGCATATCTGCCACATATTGCTTTAAATTAATTTTTGTTGAGGTGCCATATACACATATCTGCATGATATAGACATACCCACCCACATAAACTGACAAATATAAGTTGAAACCTATAAATACACAAATTAATGAAATACATACTTTTTCCAAATGACAGACCTTCAAATGATCTTCTTGTTGTGTCTTTGGTATAATTTGGCATCAAACATAGGGGGTAATGTAAGCAGTAACACTGGATGATTTCTAGCTATTGAAGTTTGTTTCAGTTTCCCCTCGCTGCCATTTGAAGCTGCCAACATGCAGCGCTGACTGGTGTAGCCACAGTGTTCTTATCATTATGCAAATATTTGATTATCTGTTAAGGGAGATCACAGCTAGTAGCTTCACGAATGCAGCATGTTTATCTCCAGAATACATATTAAAGGAAAATTCAAGCTGAGCATATGAAGTGTAAATTGCCCAGTGCTGCACACAGTGTGCAGTGGCTGTGTTTCAGAGCTAATGATGGGCTCGGGCTGTGTTTTTGTGATGCATCTGAGATTATAGCTCTCTCCTGCAGCAGTGGTGCTGCGTTCCTGGTCATCACTGCCTAGTACTACTGATTAACATAATCAGCCAACATTAGTTATTCATGTGATGTGCAGAAGCGCTCGGGGGTCAAATCTTTGCCCTGTCTAATAACCTATGTTAAATATTAAAGAAGTACATGGGCTGCCTGATTTACATGCTTCTCATCCTGCCTTTAGATGCAAAAGTAGTGAGAAAAAATCACTCTAGGCCTGTGGTCCATTAATTGCATGCAGAATAAATATATAGCGTGCTGAAAATGCATTGCTTTGATGATCTGAAGATGTGGTGTTAATGCTACAATGTACAACAGTTGTATTCAATACTAGATCCCGTGCAAGAGCTTATGTTCATGTAAGCTGAATATGTGATCATTTCATATCTCACAAACCAGCCAAAGGTAGCTGCCATTGCCCTACAGAATTTCTCTCCATGTGTATGTGTGTACAGTATTAGAGACCGCTTTTTTCCACTTGGCTTCATCTGACTGTCTGACAAAAAGGACGCCACTGGGCATGCATGAACTGACTTGCTGCATCTTTATGCCTCACATTTCTTGATTAGGAACAATGAGAGAGGCTAGCCAAGCGTTGAGCTGTCCATGTTGGGTGAGCCATGCGTTGGGTGGAGGCAGTGGGTGTGTGTAAGTGTGTGTGTGTGGGAGGGGGTGGTTCTATGGGCTGCAGAGAAAGGGGCAGACTATGAACCCTGAGGAAGTCATTAGGAGACCAGTGACCTCACTGGTGCAGAGCTCAAAAAAAGCTGCCCATTGGCATGATGTCATACTTCACATGTCAACCTTCATCACAGTGACACAATGAAGAGTCTAAAACTGTGAAAACTACATCATGTACCTGGCACATAAATACATGGTGTTTCTCCAAGAGTGTGAAGAATTCTATCTGGTTCACCTTTAAACAACTTTGCTAAAAAATCCAGGTCAGTTTTTCCTGTGTTTATAAACTTAATAACGCTAAATCAGTCTAGCTTCAAAATACATTTAGAGGGTATTACATACCCAGTAGTCTTTAGTTCAGGAACTCAGCCTTTCTCTCTGGGAGTTATAAAAGTCTCTAGCACTACAAAATAAATACAAACACAGCTACAGCAGCAGGTGGATCTCAAAGGTGGCACTATATTCCAATTCCAGGTTGGGCCTTTAATGACAACATGCACTGTGGAAGTGAATGGATGCACAATTTATCACCCATATTCCCTCACCCTGTAGGAAAAAAGGACCAAGCGTGTAGACTAATGAACTGCAAACTCTCCTCTAGGCTTCCTTTTGTAATGTTGGAACTACTCAGGAATTTTCTTTTCTTTCTTCCTTCTTTTTTTAATTTGTTCCTTAAGAAAAAAACAATTCTCCTTAGCCCTGCTCATTACTACTTGGCTGTGGTGACCATTAGGAAATGAAAATAACTGCACATATTGTGGAAAGTGAAGGCCTGCAGGCTGAAGGTCTGAGTAAAGAATTTAATCTCTAAATATAACTTAAGTGCTCTTAAGCCACTATGCTTTTAGATAAAGAAATGGCATGATAGGCTACTTTACAAGGCCCCTAAATCGTTAATGGAACCACTGTTTTCTGCAGAGTTGTGAAGAGTTTGAAATGAAATGTGAAAAACTTCAGTGTGTATTTCCTCGTGAGCTTCATGTGGGCAGAACACAAGCCACTGTACGTGACTGTGCGTATAAGATTTGCTGTGTTGGAATCTGTGTTGGAAACATGACTGATATCACCCCAAAAGGTTTCAGCCATTTAGCCAAGCTACACAGTCTCTCTAAGAATATGATATAAATAATTGTGATAATTACAGCTCCCAAAATAATTTGGCTTTACTTATTTTACTTGGACTGGAGGAATGCATTCATATATTTCGAAATTGAAAGTTTTATCATTTGTTTCATCCAATACAAGACAAACAAAACAATTCACCACTGCTGGCCTTTCTAAGATCTGAAAGTACAAAATATTGCACTTTTAGAAGACTTCAAAGGGAAAGGAAGACACATTCACAGGTAAGTAGTAACTTAAAAAGTTATTATTGTAAACGGTCACCACATGCATTTTGTAAATCATTACATTCTTAATGTGTCTAATTTTTATAATATTTGTGTGTATTCCCCAAACGGTTGTCGAGTGGTTACTGTCTGTCACTGGGTGAAATTGGTTGCAAAGAGGTTGCTGCACCAAAAACCTCTTTGTGATTGCTTTGGTTGCCAGTAGATTGCTCTGGTTGCCCACAGTTTGTGTTGCACTTTTCACAGTTTCACTATCGCTTGGCAAATTGTTTGCAAGTGTTTGAAGACAAATCCGCATCTTCCATCCAAACTGCTATCAACCATGGCAACCTGCTAGCAACCAAAGCCATCAATTTGGTTGCTAGCAGGTTGCCAGGTTGCAATCAGTTTTATGCTAGCAACTGCCAGCAACCTCTCTTAACCACTGGCCAACCATTTCGGGAATAAAACTTTTCCCTAGCAACCAGAGATTACCAGTGGTTTCCTGACTGGTCTCTAGGCCTGTGTGACTGAGGCCTTAGCTAAGTTTAGACATATGTTGCAGAAGGGCTGAGATTATTGAGCTCTCAGGAAGTTACACTTAAATTGGTTTAGTTGGGAAAATACCCAGACAAAGACAGGCTATAGCAAAAAAGCTCCTGACTGTACTAAGGTAAAAGTTAAAGTGCTACATTACTAATGAATTTAACTTTATACTTGTAACTCAGAGAAAGATTGAGTTACTTCTTAGTCACACACCAGGGCTTTTTTATTAGCACTATATAGTTCCTATGGAAAGATGTTAAACTCTTCAATATACTGTTTGAGTGGAGGCTTATATTAAAATAAAGTTTTATTCATTAGAGTTAACACTGTGACAATGAACAGAATCTGTTCTTGTCAAGATTTGTGTAGAACTTTGTTCTGTGCAGTGTTAAGGGAACATGGCACACAAGCACAAAGTCTCATGGCACTCATACAGCATCAATTCACTCACTCCAAACACAAATGTGGTGGCAAGCTCGATGTATTTGGCAGAGACCAATGTCCAGTGGTTACTGGATGAATGGCCCACAATATTGCACTGAGTGAGCGCACTCCCACATCGAGGCTGGACTGCTGTTTAAATCAAGCGGGCGGTCACACTCGATGTGTACATCACCACTGAGGCATGGTGAGCAATGAGACGCCTGTACTAGGCCCCTGCCGGCCCATTGCAGGGCTGGACTGCTGAGGCCCCTGGGCTGCCTAATCAAATCTGAAACCATCACATTCACTATGCTCTCAGGCAGGGATGCATGCAAGAAAAAAAAAAAAGTCTACATCACCAATCATCCCCCTCCCCCACACATCTTAAATACCACCATTAGGAAGGCACTATAAAGGAATATGTAAGTAATAGAAGTATAGCATTTCATTTTTTTTTCTAGTTTTCCCAGCAAAGGTCAGTTTGAAGTTAAACAGAGGTTTAAGAAGTCAGCACAGCTTGTGCAAAACTCCTTGTGATGTTCACTACAGTGTGTGTATATCATCAACCATATGCAGCTGATAACTACAATCTACCCTCAATCTCTAACTTTCCAGACCTATGAAATTGATGTGTTTATTTAGCGTGTCCAAGCCAAGGCAGAGCAGTAATAGCCTTGTCTAGGGGGTGAAGATGGAATCCCGTCGCTTCACCATCAATGTAAGATAATGGTTTCCTTTGATGGAGATTTGGGCCATCTAAACATAATTAGGCAAGCGTGAACAATGATCTCCATGAAGTGCAGAGTACTAATTAAAACAGTTCAGCATTACAGCATTTCAAAACATGACAATAAAAATAACAAGAGGACCCAAATGGATTGCACACTGTGCCAGTAGTTCCAAGGAAAAAAAAAAACTGTCTCAGAAATTCAAAGGGCATTGAATTCACTCTAATGGAAACAGAGCTAAGGAGAAAAAAATATAATTACAGAAAATATATGTGTTTTAAATTAATCACTTCTAACTATTTACCCTTTATCTTGGGTTGCCCTCTCTAACAGCATGTGCAAAATGAAAACTAATTATAAAATTCACTCACAAAGATCAGCTCTGAGCAAGAATGAGAAAAGTTATTAACATTATTCACTTGAAGCCATGAAGTAATGGCAAAAACGTATCAAATGATATGAGTCTGTTAAATGTAGGATATAACAATAATGGACTAAAACTCTGAATTTGAATTTGTTTACTGTGACTATGTAAGATCTTACTTACAGAGTATGTACATTTTTATGTTAAAATGTTGTGTCTTACTCACAGTTTTAACCTTGCATAGTTTCTTTAATTAACATGTTTCATGTGTTCAGTGAAGCTGCATTACTACAGTAAAAACTAAGTACCTGCAGTCCATTAATGGTTGCTGTCTAAAACCATTTAAAGCTCAAAAGATCAGAAAAACAACAAAGGTTTTCAAGTGTGTGCATCTGTGTGTGATTCAAATAGCCAGTCTCTTAAGAGGCACATTGATTCCTAAATGAATGCAAGGCTAGAGAAAAATGGATTTTTTCCTTAAGATGTGACTTTATATCTCTTCTTTAAATCCCTGCAGCACAGTGTGCATTTGATTACACACCGAGAAGGAGGAAATCTTTGCATCTTTATAAAATATTCATTGGAGTGGATGGGTGAGGCAAGGCTCTGTAGATGGTTGCTTGGTGATGGAGGAAAAGAAACCGAATTTGGTGTCTTCTGCGTAAATCATACAAGTAGGTCAGGGATTTAATGCTAAAACTTCCAAAAAAAGAAATCAATTGTGAGTTTGCATACTTATCAAAGATATTTTCCAGAGTATTTAATTAAGCGCTCCGTTTTTTTAGTCTTTAATAAATGGTGTGCATCTAGTAAATGAGTTGATCAAGTGATTTACTGTTGTGAGATGGCTTTTGTTACAGCATCTTTCATCCATTTTGTACAGACAAAAGATTGATTTAAGATATGATCATGATTCAATTACAGCCGAATCCTTTATTACCCACTTGGCAGTCTCTGCTCTGTGGTTCCAATTCTGGTCGGGGCCTTCTTTATAATTTCAAATTTTACATCCATGTGTTGACATTCCTATGAAAACACAAATTCAGAATTACACCAGCTATCCATTTAATGTATGTCCTAAAAGTGTGTGTAACTCTTAACTTCCCTAACCTGATTTGTGTAATTGTAATTAATTCCTGTTGAGCCAGCATCAAACAAGTATATGCAGCACTAAATTGGGCTCAGTGCACTGTTAATCTTATAATTGTGGCACAAATAGACACACACACACACACAAAGATGACTAATGACTTTTTAAAACCCAGTAAATAGCTTTTGAATTCTCAGGAGTGCGTACAGCTACGGTTTCACTCTTTTACTTACATGGGTATGCATTTGTTTATTGTCTCTGATTAAGAGATTGAAAAATGTATTACTAAAAATAAGTGGCTATAGTTCCACTGTCATGCATATCAGGCTTTTGAAAAAAAGTTTTACACAGTTCCAAATCATTAGTATGACTACACTGCCAGACCTCACTTTTTTGTTCCAACTTTAAGAAAAAGTTGTTTAGTTTAGTTTAGTTAACATAATGAGCCCATTTTGTACATTAACTGCCTTATAATATTTTCAATGCAGTCAGCATTTCTTTATGTGAAATTAAAGAATTGCATCTACATCAAAAAGTCACAAACTACCTATAGCAGTGACTTAAACATATACAGTACAGGCAGACATTAGCTTTTTTGTTTTTTGTTTTTTTATAATGACAGTCATTAGTTCATTAAAAATGACAATTATTACTAATTCCAAGCGTGATCACTATTGTCTTACTGATGCTGGATGTTTTCAAGGTGGAGCAGGCAGAGACTGAAAACTTGAATCTAGCCATACTTGGCCTTTTTATAATGCCAGAAGGTGTCACTGTTCATGCAATGCTTCCACACTTAATGGACAGATCAGTGGTTTGCAAAAACTGCTTGTGTTACATTGGTGCAGAGGTAACAGCAATTAATGTATTATGGACATGAATTTGAATTAACTAATTAAATGTTTAGTTAATTACAGTGGCACAAATTCATATTTTGCAGCAGCTTAAACAACATTCAACACTTACTAATACTATTAGAGTACACTAGTATGTCTACTAGTAAAGTACAAGATGCAGTATACCTGCCAACATAGTTTAATATACGAGTTATTTCTTCATTACTATCATGAGATTAGCTCTAATTTGACCAAAAATTCCAAAACCAAAGAAGCAGGAGAAAAAGCAGACAGAGTAGAAAAGACAGTTATGACACACACACACACACACACACACACACAGATTGAGTGGAGGGGCTTGTCAAAGAAGTAATACCCCTTGCTTGGTATCTTCAAAACTGACTGGATGACAAACATGTCTGTCAGTGCTGTGCCAATATAGTTTAGGGCCTCTCGTGATGGGGCACACACCCAATGACAGAAGCAGGTCATTTCCGCTCCCTAGCATCATAAATCCACCGTCTGGCCCCTGTCCGGCTGCTGATGCTGCAGAACACCACACACAGTGGACCTGTCGGAGCTTCGTGAGCTACTGCGCTGTCCCCATGGCACACAAAAATACATGCACACACATACACAACAAAAAGTCGCTATGAACCGGTGGCCAACACACTGTCCCATCTATTCTTGTATGGCATCTTAGGTGGGTAAAAAAAAAGAAAAAATATAAGTGTATTTTTTTGTTATAGCTTACAGAGCATCTTTCAGGATTTTTTCCCTTGTCAAGGAAGAAAGCAAAGCTGCTACACTGTGGTTCACCTGTCCTTTGTGTGGACCCTGACAGCTCATATTCCTGTCTGCAGTAAAGACTACACTTAATATACAGAGGCATTGCAAGAATACAGTGCGAGCACGTCAGCTGGGAGATGAGGGATACTGCACCTAATATATTCATGTTTGCTTAAATCAGTCTCAAGGTTAAAACAACATCTATTTTTCTTGGCGTCACATCTCTTTGGCAGAACACAGAGTTTCAATGTGCCAAACATGACACCTCCACTCACTAATACAAGAGAAATAAAGGATGAATGATAAATAAGTCTGCATTTTCGCAACCTTCCACTATGTACCCCACCCTCATATTCTTTTCAGCTCCTAGACAGAAATGCAAATAGGTCATTGAGCTTCATCCCCTCTTGCCCTAACATGCAATGACAGTCCTTAAATTCACGTTTAAAGCAGGAAGCTGGAAAAAACAAAAAACAAAAAAAGAAATATAGGAAACTTTCCTATTTAGCTTGAAGAGGTAGTAGTAATATTTCCCTACGTAAGGCTGAAGATCGAAATATGTGCTTTAGGGAAATCATGACCGCTTTCAGGAAGCCATGACCGAGGTTGAGTGGAATGCTAAATGCCATACATCCTCAAGGTTATCTCTGAAGACAGAGCCCTTTTGGAATCTGCTTCTGCTTTATTTTCTTGAATGCATGCATCAAGTCAGCTGAAAAGAAAAAGATGAAGGTGACTCCTGGAACGAGTCAAATGCTCTCTCTTTGTGCACCCTGCCTGGCGGTTGTAGGGTGTACACCTTGCTGTGTTTGCAATGAATGGTTGCAATTCAAAAGGCTCCATACTCTCTGTGCAGTTCTTTCTGTGAACTGGGATTAGGCAGAAGTACAGTAAGCCAGGGGCTAATACAAAGCATTTAAATGTGAAAAGTGTCATTTTCATCCCCAAGTCCCTGAATATTGAAATTAGGTCATCAGTGCAGCAGAGGCCAATTTTCACCCTCATATATCATGGCTGCCCCTGCACCCAAGGTCTCATTACGCCATACATGGTCAATAAGCCATTAACATGCAGCAGACAATGTGTAATGTTCATACAAAGACAATGTATCTACTGTACAGTAAGACTAGTGAGTCAGTGTTTGTGCCATAAAATAACTGGGGGGGGGGATACATTTAAGCTATGGAGAGATAGAACTAACAACCATCTTTTGAAGTATTTTGGAGTGTTTGGATGCTATTGGTCATTTGGCATGGGAGAAGCTTTTGTATGCAGTCCTTTTTTCCCCAACATCAGTTTGCCAGAGTGATATTCATTTGTTGGAAGCTGTGCTGCATAAACAAACAACGCCCAAGGCTACCACTGGCTGGTTAAACAACCACGGGCTGTTTTCTCTTTTCTCTACCATAGCACATTGTAAATTCCTTGTTGGACCACAACATGCTCATCTATGTTTATTTAACAAATAGCCTACATGTACTGACAATTTCACCCCAGAATATTTACACCTTGCATCTTAAAACCACATTGTTTATAGTTTCTGTTCCGGCTTTAATTAATAATTTAAAGATGGTTAATATAAAAATAGCAACTCGGCATGACAGCAGAATTGTTTTAGGAATGATCGAACCATCTGCACTGCACATCCTCCCCAAGTTGCAATGATATAAACATTCTTTCGTTTGTCGGCATCCCTACATTTCTTCTTGCCATTACCCTGCAATAAACTGAAAGCATCAACATTCTTCTAACTAACCAAAGGCAGATTGAGGCTCCTGGCTGCCACTGCTGTAACAAATGGGGCAAATCATTGTCACAACCCATGTTTCTTTCTCCTTTAACGTGGTTACATGACTGTGCTGGGACATTTATGGACTGCCTGATCCAGTGCTGGCAGATTAAAGCAAAATCAACCCAAACCAGTTTAAACCTCTTCTGTGACGAGTCTCGCAGCATATTGTACAGCAAAAAACAAACATTTTATTAACAATAAAACATTGTTTTATTTCATTTTCTCGCTCTGATTCAATCTATTTCCCTCAACATTTTTTTCAAGAGTACCTTCTTCCTGCTTGTGAAAATGGGGTTTGTATTGATGAGCTGGGCCCGATATTGATTTCCCATCATTCCTGGTGTGGACATTTTCTGGTCTATTATACTACAGTCGCAGCATATTCCCCTAGCAGCCGTAAAGTGGATATATGGGCAACCTGACCTTGGCAATATGGAGATAATGAAATATCCTTAATGACCCTTCCTGAAAGATTTTACAGGCTGGACTATAGACTGCCAACCCATGTACAATAATAGTTAGCAGAGGAGGATTTTTAGAGGCCCAACTAAATCTAAAGCTCACTACACATATTAGTAGGAGTGTTGACTTGTTTATTTTACTAGGTTAATGTAACCATTAGGAGCACACATTTATATGATAGTAGCTAATATGAATGAAAGGTTTATATTTTAGGGCAGTGTCAGCCATTA
Source organism: Heterochromis multidens (assembly GCA_015108495.1). Lineage (NCBI taxonomy): Eukaryota > Metazoa > Chordata > Actinopteri > Cichliformes > Cichlidae > Heterochromis > Heterochromis multidens. The sequence continues at coordinate 19,729 of VUQS01055375.1, read as the reverse complement.
CTCTATGACTCCCAGTATCATCAAAGAAAAAAAGAAAACAGTATGCATATGAATGAAGCATGATTTGACACATTTATATTTATATATATAAATATTTGGACAGTGACACAATTTTGATCATTTTACACCACCGCTATAGTTTGGAATGAAACAATAGAGATGATTGAATTAAAGTGCAGACTTTCACCTTCAGTTCTAGGGGTTTAACAATATTTAATCACACCACTATTGTATTATATTTAAGGCAACAGTTATTTGATGAAATATCATAATAATTGGCAAATACTTAAACCTTAAACATATCTGTTTACTTATACCTCATTTATAATGACATAAGGAAAATGTATTAATTCTTTAGTGCTTACAAGGGCAAAGTGGGAGGGTGTGCTAAAACAATGTGTCCCCATAATTTCCTAGAATTGTGTGAAACTGCAGCCAAAGACAGAAAGAAGAAATGAAATAAATGTCTGAACTCTAGTAGTACTGTAGGTATTTAGGTGTCAGAGTTGGTTTGGCATCAGCAGGTAAAAAAGGGAGATCATTATTCACATGTCATGCTGACAGTTGTTTCAGAGATTCGTGCCGATAGCAGCTGATAATCATCCCCAGAGCGAAGCAACAATGAACTTGCCCTACCACTCCACTGTCTTCTGAACACTTCAAACATGCTCCACTTCAAACACAAAAGCAGCCATCTCCTTTGATGTCATTGTCAAAAAATGAGTTTTGTTCCATCGCATTTAAACTCCACCCCCTCCGCTGAAACCTTGACGGAGACGTGCGAGAAACAGATTTTGAACATGAAAAGAGCAGCTGTGTTGACTGATACAGCCCTCTATCCTCGGGCTGCCATACTTTTCCCCTTGCCTCACCAGAATAGGAAATAGTAAGAGCTGGGGAGTACATAACCTTTACGGTTTTAGACGCCGCCACTCGTGTTAATGTGATGTTTACAGAATATATGGCACAGAATCTGTAATTATTTGTAATTTTCTCTCCAGTTAAGTGATGACTACAACAATCTATAGAAAGCCAAGTAGTAGCAGAAATATCTAGTATTACATCTCCAGTTAGCTCTTTGTACAGCTCCTTTACTAAACGGGACCTGGTTGCAGAGGCAGCTGGCAGAGTATGTCTGCCCCTGATGAAATCGCACTACAGACACGGCTGCTTCATAATGACTATAATCACAGCAGATAAGCAACTAGTGCATGGGAAGGGTGGAGATCAGAGGGTGAAAGAAATAGAAGGAGAGAAAAAGTAATTGAATCTTTTGGAGGCACATTCAGATGAAAGCCATTGGCTGTGTGGGAGATGCTTTTCAGTGAATGACATTTAGATTACAGAGGTGCCCTGTTCACCATCACGGTCAATACCTCCTTCTTCACAATAGCACTCCTAAGTCTCAGCAACACTGCTCTCAGAATAAAGAACACATTTCAGCAGTGATGTGGATTTGGGGGATGCAGAGTTTTCTGTGTGGATATTCTCAGGATTTAGGAGGAAAACACTGACACTGCATTAAACTATAGGAGATTTTCTCAACAGCATATTATCTGTTTAGACTGCAATGCCCGATCATCATCATTATCACTACTAGATGTAGGATTTTTAAGATAGATAGAGATATTTGGTGATTTAAAAATCCAACATATGGACCGATATTTTTCTTTTCTTTCAGGCACAAAACACAAATAGATTTCCCTAGCATTTGTTATGTATAGTTATTTATGAGTTCTTACAAAGATAATATGAAAATCCAGGTTAAAAATATATGTTTTACTGTCACAGCAAGTTGTGGATTACTCATTTATTCAATTCAATTATATTCCATTCAATTTTATTTATATAGCACCAAATCACAACAAAAGTCACCTCAAGGTGCTTTATATCATAAGGTAAAGACCCTACAATAATAGAAAGAAAATCCCAACAATGAGATGACCCCCTATGAGCAAGCAATTGGCGACAGTCGGAAGGAAAAACTCCCTTTTAACAGGATGGAACCTCCGGCAGAACCAGGCTCAGGAGGGGCAGCCATCTGCTGTGACCAGTTGGGGTTGAGGGGAGGAAGTTATTTAGTCTCTGTCCAACTCTGTTCAGATCAGCTGGTTGTTGTTTCGAACAGGGAGGTTGCAGGGGGTCATCTGGTGGACAAACTATGCAATGTTAACTCTTGTAACATGTTCAGAAGCGTTTCTTCTGCCTCTTCTTTGCTTTTATAATTTTCATTTATCGGCTGATAAAAGAAAATTATTTGCAGATACTGATTTACCGACAAATAGGTAATTGACTGGCCAGTAATATTAGCTATTTGCCGATGATAGCGGCCAGCTAATACAGTATATCAGTCGGCTCTAATAACTTCCACCACCAGAATAAGTGTTACATTCAAATATAAGGGTATTCAGTTTCTGCTGTTTATGGTCATTTTAAATATTCATTGAACCACCTTATCAAAATGTAACCGCTGGGGAAGTTTCTCCCCAGCACCTCCACCTGCTTTAATCCCTTCTATCTCCAGTATTGACACAGACCAGCATATTCCTAATATTAGAGGAATGCCATATTCCCTAGGTGACACACTTCAAATGTATCTCAGATTAATGATATATCACGGTAAGGGATCTACAAAAACCATTAGTAAGCCTGACACTTTGACGTCAGATTTTAAAAAATTTCCAAGTAATCTTTTTGATTTATGAAAGTGTGTCCAGGTTCATCGGGAGTGATTCCAGATTTATCACATCCTGGTTAGAATTATTAATGATTTTCAATTTGTAAATCTGATGCTGCCATGTTCGGAGGAGCTTTGCAGAATCACCAACGGCTGATATCAGAGTCCGAGGTTTGCTCCTGAAGCATGATTACTTTATCAAAATATTGCTACCTATGACTTACATTTCACTTATTTTCCACTCTTGCAGTTCCTTTCCCATCGCCTTCATTTCTCTCTCCTCACGTACGAGTGCCACACACATTTTTCAAAAACGACTTCTAAACACCAGAGCAGCCGCAGCTTATGTCATTGCTTGGCTAATCTTCTGAAGTTAGACATTGCACTATTAGTTCCGAGTTCCTGACACATGCACTTTTAAGGACCCACTGTGTCAACATGTCAAATGGGATGTAGCGTGCTGACGGCTGTACATTGCAATCTTTCTCACTGTTGATGAGAAGTACAGCTAAGATCATCATCACTTTCCAAAGATAGCCAGCTATGTGTAATGTTGAGGTTTGCTTTGATGTCATGTCAATGCATCAGTACAACTACTTTACCTCTACTTAGTCTGTATGCTCACAGTGACTTGAATCCATTCTCTGTGAGGTGTCCTTTGTGTGGCATATGCCCACTCAGACATGAATAAGAATGTCACTTTGCAAGTAAGCACTATGAGGACATAACAAGATGTATGGGTGTGACACCTTTTGCTGAAATGTGCTTTTCTACTGAAGCCAGAACAAACACGATAATGATTTTTAAAAGTTTAACATCCTCTCAGTCGGCCTTGTTTTGTAAGAACACCTCCTTGATTATTTGAAATGCTATATTCCATAAATAATTAGGCCACAGGCAGCTGATATTGCCAACATTTCTTGCTATTTCTTGTTCCCGCTCTTACACCTATATGGTGCATCTCACTTCAGAGGGAATCGGCGGATGTGTGAAACTGTTGATAACCCTCCTCTGTCCCTGTCCTGTTCTCAGATAAATAGTCCTTCACCACATCCATGAGTCATTGCTGATAGTGCCAACAGGAATGTGTTTGCAATAATGTCTCTTTACCTATTCAAAACTCTGCTGCATTGACTCCTGTGCTGAATATCACCGATATCATAGTGAAATTGATTCTTTTAAGCCATGTTCAGTGAAGTTGTAGCTTGTAAAAAATATTGGTGAGGCATAAGAAAATTCCAGATCAAACATAACATTAGAGGAATAGTATTGGAAAACTGTCATGTCTGCAAGGTAGCTAAATATAAATCTATACCCAGTAACTCATTAGGATAAAGACTGGAACAGGAAACAGCCTGGCTCTGTCTAAAAATATGAAGAAATATGTCCATTTCAGCACCTCTCTGAAACTCATACTAGTTCTTGGGTTTCTTGGAGTTGTGACTTTCTGAATCAATGTGAGGTCAGTAGGCAAAAAGGAGAAACTTCAGGTAGTCACTGTTCCCAGTTAAGAAATGAAATGGCTTTGCCTGCTCTGCTACTTCTGATATGGTTAATTTTCTCCCAGTAACCAGGATGCTGGCAGCTTTGACTACAAATGGATCACACGTGTCTTATAGCAACATCTTCTGACTTACTTTAGTGTAGTTGCTGGACCATCCATGTATGCCCTGAAAGGCAACAATCTTACACACTGTCCCCCAGCCACCAGCTAAGATGCTGTATTGATCACCTCAATGGCTGTGGTAAAGGCCACCGGGAAGGTGGTGCAAGTGGCTGTGATTCCTTCTTCCAGACGTTGCCACACTGCAAGTTTGTACAAGCCTGTTCTGGTACCAAAGTAACTGCACCAGAGGAGGGTGGTCCATAGAAGCAGAGTAGCTCCTCCTCCACCTGGTTTTGTTCAGTTTATGGACTTAAATTTTTCATCAGAATCTGTTATTTATTGAGGTACTTGCCTCAATAAATATGTTATATGTTATAACTGAAAATGTTCTCCTTAACCAATGACCTTCAGGAAAACACAGAGTAATATTTAAAATAAATTTTGAAAGTTATAAAACGCATATCTAAAAACTGCATTTTTTACGGTGTATGCAAACCAGTAAACGAAAATCTTGGCATTTAGAAGATACAGTATTTTCTCTATGAGTACCATTAGTGCCCGCTAGGCTGCTGGTAATAGTTTGTGTAAATCTGCTATTTACCTGCTGCCATATTTCAGGTTACTGTCTTGCCATTTCACAAGAGGTCTTCTTGAACTATTTTGTGAAATAAAGCATGTGTGTACAGTATCTGATTTTTTAAATCGAAATTTGCAAATGATGCGCTATTATCAAATAGTGTAAAACAATAATTTAACCACTGAACCCAGATACTACATGTAACATTGAATTTATTGCTCCACAAATAGTTTTACCCTAAGTAATAAATGTTTTGTAAGATTTTGCAGATTGAAAGTGCCAAAATGTGTAGTGCTCTGTAAAAAATGAATCTCATTTCTCATTCTCTATTGTCTCTGCACTCAATTACTTAAATCTAATAACAGCAACCATGAAGAAACTGTATAAACTGAAAAAAAAAGAAAAAAAAACAGAGGTTGAGAGGTTGAAGTCTTTATAGAAATCCTGATTAATTGTCCTTTACAGAATTTAGATTTGGTTACATGCTTTTCAGTAAGAAGCTTCAGATTACAAAGCTCTTGCTCAAAGAGAACACAGACATTGTAAGAAAAGAAAGCACCTTTATATACTGTTACACTGCTGTGTTTTGTAACTAATGAATTAAAAAATTCAAACGTTACGCTCACCATAAATAAATACTTAAACTCCAGGGGAAATGTGCTTATTTGCTTTCTTGAGATTAAAGGTTAGATGACACCACTGATACTGTTAATATGCTGCATGCAAGGCAGCAAAGCTTACCATAAAGAGAGGAAACAGAGAAAAATATCAAACCTAGTTTTTTTCAAGCTGGGAATTCATTTGTTATACGGGTACACATGTAATAAACATGCTTTAATATTGTAATAAGAACACTTTACTTGTTATAAATGACATCAACCTGTCAGAAATTACTCATGAAAGTTAGCCTAAATCTATTTAAACTTAAGTTAATTAATTAATGTGCATTGTTCCATATAGATAGATAGATAGATAGATAGATAGATAGATAGATAGATAGATAGATAGATAGATAGATAGATAGATAGATGTAGACAACCCTATATCCAAAAAATGAAAACAATGGTTATATAAGATTTCACAACTATTAGGTCAGTTGGCAAGAGGTCAGTAATGTAAATTGGTATAAAAAGAGCATCCTAGAGAGGCTGAGTCTGGGGAGGTGTTTACTACTCCCTGAAAGATTGCAGCAAATATTTCAACAATTTAAGAATAATACATGTCATTATAAAATTGTTAAAATATTTGGGATTTCATCCTGTATGGTATTTGATATGATTAAAACATTTTGCAGTCTGGGGAAATTGCCGCTTGCAAGGGACAAGGCTGAAATCCAATATTAAAAGGCTGTGCTCTTCAGGGCCTCGGGCAGCACTGCTTTAAAAACAGACTTGATTCTGTGGTAGATATCACTGCACAGGCTCAGAAACATTTACAAAAACTACTGTCAGTGAATATAGTTTGTCTCTGCATCCACCAAGTTTAAACTCAACCTTGCAAAGAATAAACCTTTATAAAGCAGAACCAGAAACACTGCTACTTTCTGCACTGAGCACGTCTCCTCAGCTCTCCTCTGTTTCACTCCACACTACTGCATGTCATTAACTTTGTATCTTCCTTCTACTGTGTTTTGCACTTTATCCTCTCACTCCCTGTACCTTTCTGCAGATACCTCTGGCTTCAGAGCCATATGTTCCTGATCTTCAGGTACCAACACCATCAACCTGCTGAGCATTTGTTGTGATGTTGTTTGCTGTCTATCTGTGCTCTTGTTTCTCTCTTTTTTTTCCTCTCTCTTCAACCAGTCAAGATGGATAACTGTCCTACTTGAGCCTTGTTCTTTCTCCCCACTGTCACCAAGCGCTTGCTCGGTAGGGAATCTTAAGATTTTAATATTTATAATGGTTTACCATACATTGTAAAGCACCATTGTTTTTGGCTGATATTGTATGAATAAAATAAAAATTACTGGAACATAATCCACTTACTTAATCCACTAATGGAGTGAGGCTGAGTAGAAGGAAGTACAGCATCAAAATTTAAGGCCCTTACCTTTTCAGGAAAGATCTTGTTTATCTCAGCAAGACCATAGAAAACAAGCTTGGTTACTTAACCGGCCTGCCTGCAGTCCAGACCTATCACTCACTGAAGACATCTGGGACATATGAAATTAAAAAAATAATCCAAAGCAGGTCCTTACCTATTGAGGAGCTGAAATCCTACATCAAGCAAGAATGTGAGAATGTTTCACATTCAAGGCTACAGCAATAGGTATCCTCAGTTCCTGATATTTTGCAGAGTGTTGTTAAAGAAACTGGTAACATCGTGATAAACATGCCCCTGTCCCAACTTTATTTAAGTGTATTGCTGGCATCGCACCTAAAATAGCAAATGTCTTTTTCCACAAAAAATAAATCAGTTTAAACATTTAATATTTTGTAAAGTTCAACTGATTTGCAAATTATGACATGTTGTTTTTATTAACATTTTCCACAGTGTTCCATCTTTTTTTGGAAATGCGGTAGTATCAGACTTCTTTAACTGCTCTGGGCTTGAAAACAGTCAGAATAAATGCTGCTTTAATTTTTTATACTCTTTTCATTGCATGAAAATAAAGGAAGTTGAGCATTTATTTAGCTCTAGGTTGAAAGCAGTCAGAAAATAAAAACAAAACAAAACAAACAAAAATATGTTACCAATAATGGCAAATGGATTTTCTGTTTAACTAGTTACTTTTATTCTAGTTTCTTTTGCTTTTGCAGTTGTTCACCAGTGGGTGAGTCAGTGTGAAACAATGTTTATTGCCTTTTGGTTAAGAGCCCAAGGGAATTTATGCATTGCTGTGGAAGTAATTAACAAAGATGGAGGGGTACAGCAAAGGAATTCCAAATGAAATGACAGCTCACTCCACACTATCATACATTTACATTTTTCTTCTCTGCTGCTCATTTTTTGTAGCTCCTGCTAAATGTTGTCCTGGGGAGATGAGTATTTTATGGTCAGTGCAACTCTTTTATTTATATTACCTACAGCGCCGACTGTGTCACTTCCCCTGAAGGCTTGCCAAAAGAAAAGCCACCGTATGTGCTACCATATAGTAATCTAAACATTCTTAAGGAACTTTATGTCTGCTCATTATTAAGTTAAACTCATATGTCACTCTCAAACTGGTGTCTTTCTGTGGCTAATATGGCTGATATACAAGAAGCTGTTTTCAGTTTGTAGTCTGCTTGTAGACAAGTCCCACTAATTAATGGCTTTTGAGGAGGCTTTGAATGTATGGAGATTAACAGTCCATATGGAGAGCTAAAAAGTGCTGGCATTTGCTGAAATGTATCCTATGACCGTTAGCTATCATCAATTTACCTTTTACATTTATTTGCACTCATAAACAAAAGCGCAAATGGAAATCTTCACCCAGATATCTGCTGGCTACACCGATGGCACCAAAAAAAACTGGCTGTTTCCCCCAGAGGCTGAGTCAACAGAGTAGCTGAATTACTAATCACAATTCTTATAGTATCATTTTGCGTCTGCATCCCTTATTCAATTTTACTTGGCAGCGTCAAAATGAAATTTAATTTGAGCTAAGATGTGTTGTAAAAGCCAGATGCTCTGAGATGAAACAGAGACACGTTGTTTCCTCCTGGGAATGAAAGATGGAAAAATTAAATGTGTTTTCACCACCGGTAAGTTCCCATTTTAAATTTTTTTTTTTTTAACTGAAACAGCATCATCTTGCAATCTGGTATAGAACTTCATCTGTTGTTGTATATATATATATATATATATATATATGTAGTTTTTTCCCTATGATGTCACCCCCTGTAAAAAAGGGAATCAGACAATCAGCACTTGAGAGGACTATAACTTACTTTCTTGTTCAGAAAGAGTTTTTTTAGACATTCTAGGTAGGATCAGAGTCTGGAAATTGCGATGCTTTCTCCTTGCCAGTCTGTGCAGTCCTGACAGGCTTTGACAAAGGGAGCTGCAAGCTAACAGACTTGACAACAAGAGCCTGTGACAACCATACAAATTAAGGATGACTTATGATGAAGTATTGTGGTCTGAGAGGCAAGACAGAAAGTACCAGGACTTAATTTGTGTCAGACTAGCAATGATTGTAATGAATTCCTGTGGTTGGGTTGGACTCAGTGCCAAGGTCTTGAAAATTCATGCAGCGAAGATCCTGCATGTAGATTCCAAATATGTGGTGCAATCATTTATTGTCGAACCGCATCTTAAATGTATTCCTGTTGTTCTTTTAATGTGAATCATTTCTTCGATTTTATGTCCTTGTCAATTTGGTAAACAACTTGCTATTTTTGGTCATAGCTCTGACCACAATTTTCAAGTTTATTTTATGCTACAAGGTTCTCAAGCAAGGCAGGCTGATCATTTTATCCATACAGTAAATGACCTTTTATTGAGGATGTCAATAGGAGGATCTGGTTACCTATGTTGAGGGAGAGGGAGGAACTTAATTGCTCCCAGTGAGTGCAGTCTGAGGACTTGATTAGACCTTGAACCCCTTCTCATGTTTTTCATTTGTGTGGTGACGACCTTCCTCCTGCCTGAAATCAGCCCGGGCTCATTGCATGTCCACCGCTCTCTGGAGATTCATGCCCCAGTGGCTCCAACTGACTGCTGACTTCATTCTAGTAACTCTGAAGAAAATCTGTTAACTCTTTTAAAAAGCATAGAGCTCATTATATTAATCCAGAAAAATGTCCTTCACAATTTATCTCATGACAATAATCTAAGTGTAAGTATATAGCCAGCTGAAAAAAGGAGTGATTCTTTGCTTTTAAAAAATCAATTATATTGTATATAAAACACCAATTATATTGTATAGCTTCCTCGGAAATGGACAGTAAAGCTTGTTTTACTATTCTATACTATAAAATAACTACTGCGACCAAATCAGATGAAGGAAAAAAAAAAAGAAACAGAAATCACAATTACAGCGCTCAACTGACCCACCTGCCATTAGCAAGATGAATTAGCTGGGTCCATGCTAGTGACAACAGCTACAGAGGGAAAATGATCCTGGTGCCTCATAGACCTGGGCTCCCAGACACCACCAGGAAGCAGACAGGGGCCACTCTGAGCCCAGAGACCCAAAGAGAGAGAGAGAGAGAAAGAGAGAGAGAAATAAACAAGATAAACACATTCGCTAAGGCTGCAATTGTGTAAAAGACTGATGAAGGTTTACATGTCAAATAAAATGCTACATCCACTGAACCTTGTGTATAAAATCAGTAACTTTATTCCTGTATTAGAAATTGTTTTTAAGGGCCAGAATGTAGTAATAT
>VUQS01055372.1:0-13373 GCA_015108495.1 Heterochromis multidens | reverse complement strand
CAACTTTCCTTCTCTGACACACACACACACACACACACACACACACACACACACACACACACACACACACACACAGTTTCTGTCATGTCCACACTCCCCTCAATCCCTCTGACCTCACCTCAATTAGCGAGAGACATCTTTGTTTGGGTTGCCGTGCCTAATTAGCATGGTTCACCACAGAGCAAGTGCTTGGTGAAATTCATTTATCAAAGGGGGCTAGGACAATGCTTCATGTCACTCCATTAGGATTACAATCTCTCTCATCATCTCTCCAGCTCATTGCATGAAGCCATTTGACAATCCTGAGTGGGGGAATGAGTGGAGGAGGGAGGGAGGGAAGGGGCAGAGCAGCATTTTGGAGCGATGGGTGGAAGGTAACAGCATGTAAAACAGAATGCTAGTGAGAGAATACATGCAGATATTGAGCGAAACAGACAAATCATGTTAGCCAGAGACACGAGGAAGAGAGCAAAAAAGATCAGAAAAAAATGAGTGGCACTTCAGAAAGCAGCAGATGGAGGAAGAGAGAGTTGAATAGATTTTGTGAAAGACAAATAAGGAAGAACGAAAGAAAGAGAAGGGGGGGGGGACTCAAGGGTATTCATACGCAGGCCATTTTGAATCAGTGTAGACAGATATATGTATGTGTATAGACAACTCTGGCAGTCTGAATCTCAATCTTTCACACCTTCCCAATGAGAATGCCACATAATAGGTCCTTGTATGCACACACTGCCTATAGAGGCCACTGCAGCCTTGAACATGCATCTGATATTCAAAGCATCTTCTATTCTCAACGCATACACAATAACACACACCCTCGTGCACATTTTCTCACAGCCTCTAAGCCATAAATGTCAATATAAAAAGCAATGCTGGCACATCTCCCTCTCTCTCTGTCGCCGTCTGTCTCTGTTTTGCTCCTTTTGGTAAAAAGAAATTGTTTATCTAAATTGCTAGAGGATATTGTGAATCATTTTTCAAAACGTTATCATTTGTTTTTTTTTTCACATGGTGTGCAAATTGATGCAAGGGTAAGGGAGGGGATGCTGGGTAGGAATGGAGAGAGACAACCATCAGACCATCAATCATAGCAAAGTAGCCCACAATGACAAGTAGAAGGTCTCTGGCATTTTTGACTGATTTGATTGATGTGTTTTTGAAGTGTGGGGGGAGAAGGTGTCAAACTTCCTTTCTGGCATGGCGCGGATAGATCATGCATCACTCTGTAGGACTCAGTTGGGATCAGCAATATACTTTTAAATACTTTTAGTCTGTGTGGATCTACTTCAAAAGCCTGGTGTTTCCCCCTTCAAGAGAGGCTGAACATCCTGATTTTTGATTATTGAAATTGAAGTCAGTAAATGTTGACTGAATAGTGTGCTTAACCAGTTGAGAGTAATGCTCATTATGGCATTCATTGATAGGGATCTCTCACACTGCATGAGGGATCTGAGATCTTGTATCTGATTTGGCTATTAAATGGTTTAGTTTATTTTAAATGTATCTTTTTAAAGTTATTCAAATGTAAATGTGGGTTGGCTTTTGCTTTTAGTCTGTTCTTGTGGCAGAAAATGACAAAAATCTGTTGTAAATGTGTAGTGTGAGATTTCCCAGTTCACATATAATGTGAGGTATTCTTTAAGTAATACATTGCACTGAGCCTTAGCACAGAGGCTCTATTGTGCCACAGATGTGACATTCAAAGCCTTTCAGCTGCTATGCACAATTACTATGTACACTACTTTAGTCTGTGTTTGAAAGCTTTTGAGTTGTACCTTGAAGGCCATACATGTATGTGACTTCAAATTCTGTTATTTTTATCCTTTTTACTAGGTCCACATCTTAGAATAGAATTTTTCTTTCTCTTTAAATTGCATTGAAATTGACTTCTGTTTTATGGGGATTTTTCTTTGTGTGCATGTGTGAGAGAATTGAGATGGAGAAAAAAAACAACTACATGATAACTCTGGGGAAAATGGAAGAATGTGAAATGTTTCGTCTGTTGACTGGGGCTTTGCGCCTTCACCACAAGTCTGCAGTTGGTTGCAATCACTTGATTTGTCGTAAATCTTTTTGGCTTATGTAGCAGTAACCTCACGATACATTCAAATATAATACAAACTAGTGACTAGTTTAAATGTATGTATAACTACACCAGAAACCTGACCAGAAATGTAATGTGTTACCTGTTTCCATGAGGAGAGGCAGTCTCAAATATTTCTGCTTAGCTGAAGTCTCCATCCCAAATCACCTATACTAATGTTTGAGGCTATGGAAAATAAAAAAAAGAAGATTGTTATTCAAACATTTCTCAATAATGGAAAGCTCAGTTTTTAAAAAGAATTAAAAAAAAAACGTAATCAATAACTTTGAGAACAAGGTGCATTTTAAAAAGTAACTTATAAATCAATACTTGCAATAAAGGTTTTTGTCCAGTTAGTTTTTTTTCTCCCACTCATTGTTATTCGGTCAGTATTAGATTGTACATGATTATAGCCAGAATCTGTTTCACCTCCACCACTGATGAGTATGTTTATTTCGTAACTTCCACTCCTTTTTAACTTTGGTCGATGCAAGAGACATTGATGAGCGTGATAGTATTCCAAAAGTTTAATCATTTCAGGCCATAGTCATACAGGCCTAGAGACCAGTTAGCATTCTTATCGCAGCCACCAGTCACATGTTTTCCCTGATCTGTTGGGAGAGGTTGCTGGCAGTTGCTGTGAAATCAATTGCTAAAGTCCCATTCACACAAGCCTAGAGCCCGGTCAGTGACCCCCTGGAAACCACTGGTCATGCACATGTGTATTCCACGACTGGTTGGTGGAGGTTGTTGTGAGATTTAAAGTGCACAGAGTGGAGGATGATTGGCTTGAATGAGGCAGGCAGAAAGATGATTGGACTAGAGCAATGATGTCAGTTTGATGGTGTGGGAAAGTGGAAGTGATGTAAAGAACAGAGTAGCAGTCAACACTCGGAAAGCAGACAGATGAGAGATTATAGATCTTCCATATTGAACTTACACATAAGCTTCATACTGACTGTTTGCCTTTAATGTTACAGTTGCACCTTTTGAAACATGTTGATATATCAGTAAGGCACAACTTTAACTTTGTAGGTGAATGTTCCCTGGTTTCAGTTTGCGTTTTTTTTCCAAGTGAAAAAATAGTTCATGATTTATTACTTATAGACTGGACTACTGCAATTCATTATCATCAGACTGTCCTAAAAACTCCCTGAAAAGCCTTCAGTTGATTCAAAATGCTGCAGAGTAGTAGCCGAGAGTATTGACAGGGACTAAAAAGAGAGAGCATATTTCTCCCATATTGGCTTCTCTTCATTGGCTCCCTGTTAAATCCAGAATTGAATTTAAAATCCTTCTCCTCACATACAAGGTTTTGAATAATCATTGCCCATCTCATCTTAAAGACCTCATAGTACCATATCACCGCAAATAGAGCATTTCGCTCTCAGACTGCTGGCTTACTTGTGGTTCCTAGGGTATTTAAAAGTAGAATGGGAGGCAGAGCCTTCAGCTTTCAGGCCCCTCTTCTGTGGAACCAGCTCCCAGTTTGGATTTGGGAGACAGACACCCTCTCTACTTTTAAGATTAGGCTTAAAAATTTCCTTTTTGATGAAGCTTATAGTTAGGGCTGGATCAGGTGACCCTGAATCCTCCCTTAGTTATGCTGCAATAGGCCTAGGCTGCTGGGGGGGTTCCCATGATGCATTGAGCGTTTCTCCTTCTCTCACCTCTTTTCACTCATCATGTGTTTATACACTACTCTGCATTTAATCACGAGTTATTATAAATCTCTGGCTCTCTTCCACAGTGTGTCTTTTGTCCTGTCTTCCTCCCCTCACCCCCAACTGGTTGCGGCAGATGGCTGCCCCTCTCTGAGCCTGGTTCTGTCGGAGGTTTCTTCCTGTTAGAAGGGAGTTTTTCCTTCCCACTGTTGCCAAGTGCTTGCTCATAGAGGGTCGTCTGATTGTTGAGGTTTTTCTGTATTATTGTAGGGTCTTTACCCTACAATATAAAGCTCCTTGAGGCGACTGTTGTTGTGATTTGGCGCTATATAAATAAAACTGAATTGAACTGAATAGACTTTATTTGCCCGGGTATATTAACCAACTGTAATCGATTTACTTGGGGACAATCCCCTGGCTCTTTGGAAGTTCAGTTCCTGCTAACCAGCTAGTCCTGACCCTTCCTGTCTTGTGATTTCCTGCTGGCAAGGTGGGTAGGTCAGTTTTTTAGCAATCCTTAATATCATTCAGCTGCCTCTCCAGTGAGTCTCTTGTCCTGTGGTCGAACAGACTCCAACTTGGAGCTATTAAATCTTAAACAACATTGACTTTCACTAAAACTCCGAAAAGAAAGACAACTTCAGAAACTTTTGAACCCACACACAGATTATCAGAGCTATGAAAATGAGAAAAATGTCTACAATTGCAGAATGCTAGGTATTGCATTAGAATAATGAGCATGCTAGATACAATTACAGCCAATTACATTTTGTTTCACAAAGATATTAGCTTTATGCTAATCAATACTATGTTTACACTGCATGTTACTACCAAACAGACCTATCACAGGTGTTATGAATTGCGTTGCAGTGTTGTATAGTTACATTATTTTGAAGGTGTATGTCAGGCTACGTTTTATGGTATTGGGCTACGCCATAGCTACAGCATGAATTTAATACAGTGTTATAAATCAAACAGGAGAACTGGTTCATGTCCTACTGTGCTGAGCACAAAGACTATTATCACTTGCTACAGTCCAAGCCTGTGGAGCTGGGAGCCCATCTGCAGGATGAGAAACTCACTTGAGGGATGGCCGATAATATTAATCTGTTACTTATTTGTCACAAAGTACTTGCTTATTAAGGTATTTGCAGAGGACCACGTTATGTGCCTCCTTTCGTGTGCACATGTGTATATACCAATCCCCCACCAGAGATAGAATCTAATTCTATGGGAGACATGGGTAATAATTCCAAATAATTACCCATCAGACTGAGCAGCACCACTCATTTAACCCAATGTCCTTTAACCCATCATAATCTGAGCCATTTAGTCCCATGCTAACATGCTAGTACAGCAGCCACATAGTTATCAGGGCAGGATAATCCTCCTGTGGATGGACTAAGGATTATAGGCAGATTATTAGAGCAGTTCTCACCAATGATACCACATGTAGGGGAACATTAGTCTACATGAAATATAGGTGGAAATTATGAATCACATCAGTCATTTAAGATTAATCACCACCAATAATACAGTTCACTCTTCATCTAGACTCTGGATCCTTGTTTGAAACTGTCTACAAGTTGTGTTCCTGACTATATCTTTAGGGTTTGTTCTGTTCATTTCAAAACTCTAAAGCTATATATTAGAAACCATCCATCTGATAAAGAGTTAGCTTTTAGTAGGACTAGTTCTATGAGTTGGTATAGCTTTTTCATTAGGTTGTATATCACAGCTGTGCTTAGGATGTTGATTTTTTAATAAATTCAACCTGAGGATGTTCTTTGGTTGGTGCAATTTTACAGTGGCTTTCAGAAGAATCTCCATACCAGTTCTACCATGGTTTCCAGTAGGGTTGCACCGATGGACGATGATGTTGGGGATTGACAATGGCAATTCGACGCGATTTTTATATGATTTCCCCATTTACACATTAAAATAATATAATTAATATGAGGTTCATAATAAACTGAATCTGCCTCACTATACTTTCATGTCGCATCTCCACATATAACCGTCACTTGCAACTACAGAGGAACATGCACACGAGGTCATGCCTGGACTTCTGCATGCTTTGAAATAAATATGTTTGTGTGGAATGCCTACACTGATCCATCATCATCATCAAATGACAGGAAACAGAAGGATATTTTTGACTGCTGGATTGATTTTTAAGTCAGAGCTTAATGTGACTGCATTTGCAAAGACGCTCTTTTATCTTATCTTCTTAACTTTTTTCCCACTGGGTGTTTTTGTCAGTGAAAAGCTCCGCTGTGTGTAGGAATGGAAGGTGAAGAGCACAGCAAAGACAGGTGAGATATTTTACAAGGAAAAAAAAACAAAGTGGACCATATAGTAGACCTATAGGTTTAAGGTTAAAAAGTAAAGAGCCAGTTATGACTTAATACTGTTTTAGGTGTTTGGCTGATCTCTGTCCTCTTATGTTAATTATGTTCCTCAGCTAAATAAGTCAGCTTTGTATGTCAACATGTAAATGCATCTTCATTTACTTTTTTGTTGTTGTTGTTGCTGTTGTTTACGCATTGAGCACTATAGAGGATTGATATCACTACTCTAATGCTTGCACATTAACCTTCTCTGCTGTCCTGGCACAGTCACTATCAGTCATTGGCAATGCCGCAATGATAGGACGATTGAACTGTGGACGAAATTGCCCAACTCTAGTTTCTAGTATTCCAAGATCACCATCAAGGATATAACTGACACTGTGTGTGTGAGACTGTCCCCTAAACAAATCTATAGCATCCACAGATTCCCCCGAGGAGTCACAAGTGCAGCTATTCCTGTCGCTGAGGTGAAGGAGGATCCTGATATAGTTCTATCCTTAGCTGGAATCGATCTGCTGACGTACCACACCCATCTCCCTATCCTCTCATTTACCCTCTCTCTTTTCTTACCCTCCGTCCTCCATCCAGCATCTAAACCATTTCCAGTGTCAGTTTGTCATTTTCTAACAGCCCTTGATCTTCAGTAAATGCCTTGGGCCTAGCTTGCTGCTGTTTGTGCTCCCCTGGTATCACTGCTCTAGATCTTTCTGTCCTGCTCCTGCCAATGCAAACTGGCAACAGAAGCTAGATCCTAGCCCTGTGGCCTTTCTCCTCATTATTAAACTACCTAAAAGTGGGTTCAGATGTGCCGTGCGGTGTCCTGGTTTTACCTACCTGGCTATTTAAAAGCTACCAAAGGAGTGATGAGATGCCGACCCTCTACCGTCTAAGTCATTGGCGACGACCCCAACCATAACCCTAAACCTAACTTTACCATTAGGCAGAATATGTAAGTTCTGCTTTTATTAAATTGCTCTTCCAAGTGTTGGCAATCAAGGGAAAAAAAGAATATAATCATTCTAACTGACAATTCACATTTTTTCCAAACAAGTCTCTTTTGCCTTTCTCCAAAATAGCATGCATACCCATTAATGATAACGTCGTTTTTCAAAAAGCTGATGTAGGTACAAACCTGCCCGCATCAGGAGAGAAATGTTTCTTCTTCTAATGTCCGTTCAGCAGCTCTCTGATCATCTGAAAGGCTTGTGGTTAGCTTTAGCTACAGTGTAAATGATACTGTAATGGCAAGTTAAACAGGATACTGAATCAAACCTCTCTCCTTTCAACCTGCAGCAGTATCACATTGCCTGGGAAGTGAAATGTCTTGTAGGCACTGAATAGGGAAAGATAGGGTGAACTGCACTGTTTTTGGAGCTCTCCAAGGGCTCAAAAAAAGGGGACATCCCTCCCAGAGAGTTACCTCCAGGGTGATGAGCTTTCGAGGCACTAACGTGTATTTTAGTTCATGTCCCAGAGCAGCAACCTGCACTAGCCCCAAGGACACACTCAGAGCCACGTGCAGGAGTGCTACAAGACAAAGGCACACTGCAGTGTCACACACACTTCCAAAGATGAAGCTGGTAATTATTCTCTAAGCATCAGCTTCCTTCCTTTGTTGCTGAAGGCAATTATTCGCTTATTCAGGTCAAGGATTGCTCTGTGATGAGAAATGAGTAGGGAAAAAAGACAGCCTCGTGGACATTAGGCATCATTCTGGCACTTCCCATGTTTAAGCCTGAGAGAATTCAATTTCGATAAAGTTTTTCCTTAAAATGTTTTACTTAGTCATAGCTGATTTGGAAGGACCCTTACTTGATGATTTCATATTAATACACTTATCTTTTATGTGATAACATGATAATTTATGCCCTTATCTTGAGTATGGGTGACATGATGACTATGAATTGACAGCAACAGTGATATTTACAAATAAAATACTGATATTGTGTCTACATGCACTTCTGTTTTAAGTTTATTTAATTTACCAAAAGAGACACACAATAACAAAGTTATAGATTAATTTGAATGATTACATTATTACAATTTGCTTTTCAAATTTTCTATAGATACTGCAGTAATGTTATCAGTTTTTGTTTTTCGGTTTTTGTTTTTTTTTACCTCAATCACTGGGAAATGACATTCTGATTCCTAATTCCTAAAGGTAACAAAGCTCATTTTCTCATGAATACGAATGAGTTTATTCCCTTATCTTGAGAAAACAAAAAGCTGGTCCCTCGAGATAACAAGAACATTTTTCACAAGAAAAATGATTTCTGTTGTTTTACCGAGATCGTGGGATATTTATGGAGAAACTGATAACTGCAACTGTATTAGCAATGCTCCACACAGAACGTTCAGGTCTCAGTGTTGGCAGGCTCCCATCATTACCGTGCAGTTAGTCCAAAAAATGCACATCTTTTTTAACCTCCTAACATCCACTGGCAACCCATCTAGGTTTAGAGTTAGAGTTTAAGGGTAGGTTTGGGCATTCATCCAACCCCTTTTTTGTAGAATTTCTGCCTTTTTGGATCACCCGCATGGAAAGTTATTTAACCCCTCTGAGGTCTAAGTCATCATAAATGCTAACCTTAACCCTATATTCTAGAAAAAGATAAAGCTGGCTTTTTTTCTTTTTTTCTTTTTTTTTTAAATGTGAATAATTTTTGATGTTTGTCAGATAGAATGATTATGTTGTTTGTGTGCACAAACTTGGCCAAATAAAGATTATTCTGATTCTGATTAATTTCCTTAATTGGGAAAAGAACCTCATAAAAACAAAAACACATTTAGAGCTAGGGTTTTGTTGTGATTTACACAAGTGCATAAAGTCTCAGTCATGCATTTTGGCCTTTCTCCTTTCATAGCGCAAACGTTTTCTACTTGGATATCTCAAATAGGCCAAAATTTCACCTAACCTAAAAGATGTTAACCCTGTTAGATGTAAAACTGCGTCCACACGAAGGAGTTACTCGCCCCATTGCGCATTGCTTTGAAGCTAACAGTTGGTTGGTAGTGTACATTCCGGTCTCCAGTTGCCTAGGTAACCCTCTAATGTTGATAATCAGTATCCTGCGCTCTCATTGGTAGTCATTTCAATTTCTCACCTTGAAGTTGGGAAAAATTTATCTCAGGACCCACCCACTTTACATTGGCAAATTGTTTTTCACACTTAGTTGCTTGAAGTCACCTAATATCATTGACTTCCTGTGGTCTCTGGCTGCTATGCTGCTGCAAACTGCTTCCTGAATGGACACAGCTTAACTCATCATCAGTGACCCCAGCCCTAGCTGTGAACCTTAACCCTGTGTTTTGGAGAAAACCAAAAAGGACTTTTTTGGAAAAAAAATGTAAGTGTTTTTATGTAAATACTTTTTAATGTGTGATACTTTTTTGTCACCTGATTACCAAACCAGTTTTTAAAAATTACATATTCAGATAGCATAGAGTCAGGGTTAACTTTACAGTCATCACCTATCATAACTTAGACTTCACAATGCTAAGAGGTTAAACAAAGTAGTTTATGCTGAAGCACATTCATTTTTTGATATCCCTTATGTGGAACTTCAAATTTCGGTGTATTGTGACATAAAGAGTTTCTAAGGCCCGGCAGGACACAATAGTGTTAGAAGTGAGGAATATCTGTGCAAAAAGGATGAAAAGCACCACATAAATGATAGAAAAAGGAAAAAGTCACAGTTGCAATGAGAAGAACAAGAAGAAGCTTTGGTCATGTGGAGCTGATGGGTGGTGGTGGTGGTGGTGGGGGTATGAAAGGCAGATGGGAGAGGCAGGAGCATCAGTCTTTTCCAGCTGCTAGCTGGCACAAACACTGACGACAAGGTTACGACCCCTTTCACTTTTTTTGTCCTCGCTCCCTCTCTCTCTCTCTCTCTCTCTGTTTAGCTTTCCACTTCATTTTCAAACCCCCTCTTTCTCCGTATCTGGTTCCCTTCATTCTTCCTCCACTTCATCTCTCATGCCAACATTGCATGTTCTCTGTGACATTTGCTAATCATCCAATAAAAATCACCAGCAACATCCCACCATACTTCTTGGATGAATTCCACCTGGCATCATCCATCATATGGAGATCACACATCCCTTGGAAATATGTGACTCATACAACAGGATGTATCGAATGGAACTTAAAAATATATATATAACCTGGCAGTGTTTCTGTTTACAGATCATGTGTAGGAGAATTGTAGGTGCCATATTGCTTTATCTCACACATTATATGACAGTATGTCGAGTAAAGACATTCATTTTTATTCATATCACTTCCACTGTGTACTGTCCAAACATTTAGACAAATGTTATTCAAATGCTTTGTCAATATTACTTCTTAAAACTTTCATGCCAATAAAGCCTCATTGAATTGAAAATGTAATATTTACTCTTCATAGCATGTCTTTGGCTGCTATTTAGAATAATCCTATTATCTGTACATAATGCAAAGTTGTCCTGAGAAGATCCACAAATCCTTTTACTGTGTTACACTTGGCGATTACATTGATTCCAGCTCCGATGAGTATCCCTGTTGCAGAAGAGGGAGAGATCCTGCACTAAAGTCACCATATTAATATGAGGCAAAGGACATTGCCCTCAAATATACTTACATAAAGAGGATTTAACCCCCACTTTGTGTTCTCACAACCATAATAACTCCTGCTCATCTTTGCCTATTTCGGTGGGACTTCTCCCTTATCACAGCAATATTTGATTGAATGTAGCTGATGACACGTCCTTGAATATGCAGCAGGTTTGCTTGCCTTGACATGCTGAAGGGAAAAATTTGCAGTAAAGTGACATCATAAAACTCAAGAGTGAGGAATGTTTGTAGATAATTTCTTGAATTCCCCAAATAAGGCAGAGGCATGAAGTGTCTGATATGCAAAGAGATGGATTAAGCTTGGGACAGGAGATACAGGGATAGCTAGAAAACTATCTCACCACACCTTCCCACATTACAGATGCTTCCCTTTTAGATTTACTGAACTGGCCATGAAAACAGAGGAAGCATTAAAAAAATTCCAGCCCACCCTCAACTTGTGCTGTGACGGCAGAGAGCCAGCTCAGCAAGAATTTCCCCTTCAGAAGCGATCGTGTCGCACCGATAGCTGCGTGATGAAGATATCCCACAATGCAGTGCTGTGACTTGCAGAGTATTGAAGTGCAGGGCACGCTCACACTTTCAGACAACTCCAAGTCTCTTGCTTGTAGACTCTCTTGTTCTGACACTCTACCTACTCCCTCTTTGTCTCCTGCAGGCTGTGAAGTTCACACATCAGTCTGCCGATACTGAGCAAAGAATTCGTGCTGCTTAGTGGCTCCTCTGGTTTCTCATTTTTATAATACAACCACTGGAAAAGAGACTCCTTACTACACCAGGGTATAAATTGAGACAAAAAAAACTGCTTCTTGTTTCCTTGTTTACTGTAAGCAGTGAATATTTAATGTATTCAACATTTAAATTCAAAGAGGGATCCTTGGGGAAAAAATGCCTGTGAAAAAAAATGCAAAAAGCCTCAAGAAACCAGCATACATTGACGTAATATCTGATTTACAAGAACAAGGCAGGGTTTAGTTCTAAACTACAGCAAAGATCAAATTTGCTTTTGAAAAACAAATTCAGCCCATAATGGAAAACCTCAACTTGGAGTGTAGGTGCAACAGTTTATGTCTTAGTTACAGACTGTACATAAAAGATGGAAGTTAGTGGTTAGTGCAGATCTGTTGTGACGTCTTAAGCAAGAACATTTTCGCCATGTTGGTTTTCTGAAACCGGACATGACGACTGAGGAGTGGATCTAACTGAGAAACAGAGGGACACAGCACGCTCCTATGGGAACGACTTGTCAGTCACAAGGTAGGCCCAACCTACTTTGTCCTCCTTTTTGACTCTAATAGGGATCAAAATTCGCAAAACAAACATCATGTTGTATTCAATAAAACATATAAGTAAAGATAGAGACCATAAACTTGTCAGGAAAGATTTTACTGAGATCTCAGAGCAAGAGAGCAGAAGGGCCATTTTCCCATAGATTTCTATACAACCAGACTTCTTTTTCAAACAAGTCCCCTTCTATTAGGCAGTAGAAAGAATACAGGTTTAAGACATTCCCACACTGGCTTCACTTTTCAGATCCCAAAGTTACGACCATATTTTACAGTATATGCAGTCTATGGTCTCATTTAAGTGGGACTACCTCATTGCCCTTTAAGTAATTAGGTTATTTTTGTTCTTTTTGCTAATGTACTGCAGAGAAAACTGCCGACCATGCTAACGAATAAATACATCGCCAAACCAAATGAGAAACAGTTTGCAGGGATGCATAGTTTTCCTCTCAACTGCATCATAAGTAGTTAAGGTAAATGTATAAACCATTGCCCCATGAAATTGTCTCACATTCCAAAGTTGAGCTATTGAGGCACTTTTTGTGATTAGATTAACTTGTGTTGTAATCATAGGCAACATATGCAACATATGGCTCGCTTGCCACAAGAGTGTTAAGGTTGCATTCATATTAAATTAAGTAACGTTATCCTATTAATCCCTGTAGGGAAAATCTTTCTATGTATGCATTTAACACGACCAAAGTATTAAGAGCGCTTTACTATTTTTGGAGCTCTCCAAGGGCTCAAAAAAAGGTATTAAGAGTACTTACAAGTAGAATTAGCCTATCATGTTTGTCATGGCGGAAGAAACAGGAGAAGCTACATGTAGCATTCAATTCAATTCAATTTTATTTACACTACTGGTCAAAAGTTTTAGAACACCAATTTTTCCAGTTATTTATTGCAATTCAAGTCGTTCAAGTCCAATGAATAGCTTGAAATGGTACAAAGGTAAGTGGTGAACTGCCAGAGGTTAAAAAAAAGGTAAGGTTACCCAAAACTGAAAAATAACGTACATTTCAGAATTATACAAAAAGGTCTTTTTCAGGGAACACAAAATAGGTTAACAATTTAAAGCTGTTCTGCAGCAATGGAGGTTGATCAAGCCTTGAAAGCTGGTGCTACTAATTCCTACAGGTGTTCCAACTTTTCTAGATTATTTACAACCCCCTCTGTCTGCATAAAAGCAGTGTTGGAACAAAGTGTGGTACCATACCCTCGTGAGCATCAGTTTTGTACTGTATTGTGTAATAAATAATGTGTGTATGTGTATATATACATATATACACACACACACACACACACACACACAGTCACCGCAATTAACCGTGTGTTATTATGTACATGTGCACACAGCAAAAACACAGATACGCA
>VUQS01055371.1:9467-21463 GCA_015108495.1 Heterochromis multidens | reverse complement strand
ATTCAGACTATAATCAAGTGAAATAATCTGCCAGTGCAGTAAGATAATTACACTTGGTAAAATTTCTTGAAATAAGAAAAAATATCTAGACTTTTGATAAGTGAGAAATACCTTAAAACAAGTGTTGAAACATTCATTCCAAGTACTTTATTGAGTCAAATAAACTCAAAACTAGCCTGTCAATGCTTCTTTCAGTGTTGTTTCTTTCTCACTTTGAGAGAAAAGATCTTAAAACAAGAGCAACTAAACAAGATAATTCTTCTGAATTTAAGAATTGTTATTAATAGATTTTCTAAAATAATACAAAGCATTTACACTTAATGAATTAAGGCACACTGTATAATATACAACAACCTTTATTTGAATTACTTCTCCAAATAGCAGCAATTGCTTAAAGCATTGCACACATTAAACTGCAAAAAAAAAAAAAATCCATAGAAATAGTAATGTTAATGTCCATCCATTTCAGGGTCATGGGGGGGCTGGAGTCTGTCCCAGCTATCATAGGGCAAGAGGTGGGGTACACCCAGGACAAGGTCACCAGTCTGTCACAGGGCTAACTCAGAGAGACAGACAACCTTTTGCACTCACATTCACAATTTACAATCACCAATTAACCTAACCCCACTAACTGCATGTGTTTGGACTGTGGGAGGAAGTCAGAGTACCCAAGGAGAGCCCATGCAAACACAGGGAGAACACGCAAACTAGAAGAAAGGCCCAGGCCAGATGGTGGATTTAAACCCATGACCTGCTTGCAGAGAGGCAGCAGTGCTAACCACCACACCATCATGCCCGTGTTTGAATGTTTGTACGACAAAGTCTAAGTGTGTGAATTGTTACTGGGAGGTCTTGAAACAAGATTTCACAGCTAAAAATGGTTTTAAGACCTTGGTGATAAAATGTAGCCTAATATGCACATAAAGTAACTAATTTTAGGATTGAGTAACTAAGTAAGAAAGAAAAGAAATATAATCTCAAAACAAGATTAATAATCTTATACATTCTGCTCTTGCTTAGTATTCACTCTCAAAACAAGATCAAAGAGACTTTTAGGCTGAATATAAGATTGTAAGACTTGGTTAGATAGCCATTTTTTGCAGTGTAAGAGTGACAAAGACTGGTCATATTACATGCAATTAGTCTCTAACATGGGTAACTTCCAATATACAGTACTTACCACCATGCAGGGCAGAGTATTATCAGACTACACATGGTTTGTTTGAAATGCTTGAAGTCTTAAAGGCCAAGCGTAAGCAATTTACTATCCATTGGAAAATATTAAAGATGATCACAATCATTATCATCTTTGTCCAAGTAATTGCATATACCCCATCTTGTTTTATGTCAGTCATATAGTGAGTTGTTCCCTAATGCCTGCCCTTCATATCAGAACAATGTAAAAGCTCTGCTGACTGACACTTAACACACCCACACAGTAGCAACAAGAGAAAGAGGGGCAGCAGAGACAGATAGATAGGTAGATAGATAGATAGATAGATAGATAGATAGATAGATAGATAGATAGATAGATAGATTTTGCACCACAATGTCAAGCAGCAGAATTTTTTAAATTTGTATTTTTGTTTCTTTCGTTCACTTTTTTACAATAAGAGATAAAATAAAAAGCCTGAGGGTCTAGAGAACTCCAATCTATTTTTCCTGCTCCTACACACTGTGAGTCATCTATCCACACTCATCTAACCCCTCCTTTATCTACGATGGCACATTGGAAGAGAGCCTCTAGTTCCAGACGAGCTGTTTGACTGTGAGCCCCACAGACTAATGGAACCCTTCATCGTGACACCTTTTCACATCTCAAACAGAATTAGAAACCTTTATGTAAAACAGGCCATAGGGTCCATTTTGCCTGCTGATGCCTCTGGAATGCAGGTACTGTTGGATTAAATACATTCAGCGCTTGCTCTGATAGCTACCTTGGATAAGTCATAGCAACTTATTTCACCATAAAAACCTGGTACCAGTGTTATTACATTTTTTCCCTCATGTTTCACATACACTAGGGTGTGAAGAAATAGCACAAAGACTAGAACTGTGAGAATTTGGCTCCTGAATCAACATAGAACTTATTATCTCAACAGGAGTGAGAATGTGTGGTCTGAGCTTTTGGAATAAATTCACTGGACATTTGTAACACCTGACCTTGTATACTCCAGATTCTCCCACAACTTTTATTCTTTTCATGTACATACATTCATTGACAATAGATTTTCAGCACAGCCTGTTTTCTAAGTCCTATGTAAATAGAGACAATGCAAAGCCATGCTGAGTCAAAAGAGTCAACTTTATGGACTTGTTCCACAGTTTTTCATATTTATCATTCTGCTCATGTACCAGCTTCATCTGAAATGCTCGTAATCTCAGTGTAGTTTTCTTAAATAGCCTAAACAACTATAATTGTGTCAAAAACTGAAAACATCCAATTAGTATAATAACAATCACCATAATGATATGAATACAGTAACAAAGTATAAAGCTATTCGATATTAAATACATGATTGACATTTATGAATATTATTACAAGTAACTTTTATTTTGTATTACATTACTTGTCTGATATACTGTACAGTATTTGTGGATTCCACGCCAATCAGAGTCGTTGTGGGCTGCTTCGACCCGACGTGTAGTTACATTTCCCGGGAGGTGCACGTCAGGTTATGTGGAAGGTTACGGCGTAGGGTTAAAATGGGGTTCCGGTTACGTAGTAAGTTATGACGTAGAATCATAATTCAAGCATAAGTGTGAATGCTCATCTGTGCGCGATAGTCTGGCGAACTATCCAGGGTATACCCCGCCTCTTACCTTATGACACCTGAGATAGGCTCCAGTCTAACCACAACCCTGAATTGGATAAGTGAAAGAAAATGAATGAATTAATAAATGGACAAAGAAAACATTAATGTTCAAAATGTTATTTAATGTTGAAAATTGATATGCTCATTTTGAATTTGGTGCAAACAGCTCAAAAAATGTTAGGACAGGGACAACAAAAGGCTAAACAAGTGGTGTAATGCTAAAAAAAGTTAACTGACCTGAAGTCAGTAAAAATACTGGTTATGACAGAGCATCCAAGAGAGACAGAGTGTGCCAGATGGGCAAATAGTTGAGAATTGCCAAAAAAACAAAAACATATGAGATTCTGAAGTGGAAATCAGGTTCATGTCTGCATCCACATTTATAAGTTACAACTTCGCCAGCCAAAGAATAAACATTATATAAACAAGATCCAGAAACAGCAACCCTTTTTTCTGCTAAAGATCATTTAAATGGACCGAGGTGGTAAACTGTCCCGTGGTCTGAAGAAATTTGAAACTTATTTGGAAATCATAGGTATCACATCTTCTGGCCAGAATAGTAGAGGGACCATCCAGCTTGTTAAATAGTTTTTAAGCCAACATCTTTGATGGTCAGGGAGTGTTTTAAGGCACATGGCAAGGGAAACATAAAAGCATTATTAATGCTGATTTACTTTTTGGGGAAATTGGATTAGGCTAAAATACAAATAGGTTCTCCAACAAAGTAATCATATAGTTTGTTGATTTCTACCTTCTGAAAGAAAGAGGGTACTTTCGGCCTGTCTCTGATTTCCCTAGGGGTTGCCACAGTGGATGTATCTGCATGTTTGATTTGGCACAGATTTTATGATGATGCAGTTCTGGGCTTGGGAACAGAACTAGGAGTACACTAGCTTGTGAACCCCTGAGGTTGGGTTTGTGTCTCCTCCTGGTCTTGAACTGGGTATCTTTTGCATGTAACAAACCATGTAATTATACCTGGAATATAAATGAAAACACTTCTATCTGTCATTTAACAAACTTGGCATTAGGATGTGAACAAAGCCAATTTTTGACCAGCGCAATGAATTTGATTCTGAGAGCA
Organism: Heterochromis multidens; assembly: GCA_015108495.1. NCBI lineage: Eukaryota > Metazoa > Chordata > Actinopteri > Cichliformes > Cichlidae > Heterochromis > Heterochromis multidens. The sequence continues at coordinate 17,563 of VUQS01055371.1, read as the reverse complement.
TTTTTAAGTTTTGCTGTCACTTTCTGTTTACTTTTCTTTACCCTTGCTTTTTGGTTAGATTAGGCACAAAAACAACTTGTTAGGGTTTGGAAAATAGGTCCTTGTATAACATTAAATACATATAAGAAGCTTGTTTTCTAGGTTACTGAGGTGCTGTTTTCTGCCCCAGGTAAAGGTGACAGCAGTGCACAATTTACAGCCAATGTTGCTTAACTTCAAATTGTAACTATGGGCTGTAATAACTGCTTGCACAAACAGGATTTAGGTTGCTTTTTCGTCCTAGCAATAGTGTATCTGATAAATTGTCCACCTCTTTTATTACAAAGGATTAGTCTGCAATAGTTTTACACTAAATAATTATGAATTATTTTTCAATACACATTGAAATTCACAATTTTATATTCAAAATGCTGGCCATGGACTATTATTATGCATATTATTGCTATGTTCACATTTTAATGATATGAATGAAATATGTGATAATCAAATAAACTCAGAGGTCAGCGAGGTCAGTGTGTTTGTGGGCCTATGACAGGGCCTCCATTCACCAGAATACAATGGTGCCAGCTAGGACAGTCGCCTTACTGTCCCGTCTGGTGGTCAAACGGCAGAATGCAGAGTGACCTACAGTATGGCTCCTCTTTTTTTTTTTAACACTTTTTGGAGCAGACATACTCATTCACACAGAGCACAAGAGCCCACTCAGTCCAGGAGTGAGTAGAAGCATTCATCAAGGGAAAACAGTGAATATGGGAAACCATTTGGCCAGCGTTTGACAGGAGGGGAGAGGGCAAATGTTCAAACAAGCACCACATACACATAGACACAAACAGCCATGCAAATTTGAAGCCACACCATCCCACCCCGTTTTAGCTTCCTGTCAACGGCTACAATAGTATCTGCCTGCAAGCTGTGTAACCCAACCCTATCTTATCAACTGCAGGCTCAGACACAGCCACAAAACTCTACAGTATGTGAGGAAGAGAGTGTGTGTGTGTGTTAGTGTGTGTTCCCCAGGAGGCATGGAGAATGAATTCACTTCACAGGAATGCACAGCTGAGTCTGGGTGTTTTTTACATCAAAACACCTACTGTATGTTTTTTGATAAAGCGTCACTACCTCCTCTTAATTTTTGTCATCCGTTGTGCTTTCCATTGATTTTATTTCATTATTCTTTGAGGTAGCAAAGACCCAAGAGTTATATTTTTTGATAACAAACAGCTTTCAAAAGGAATATTTATTCTTAAGTATTTTCTTTTTCTTCCTTCTGATCCTATGAAAATCCAATATGTGGAACACCATCATACTTGCCCTGAACATGATCTACAAATTTGATGCAAAGCAAGATGAGTAGAAAGCATTGCTAAGGAAACATGTAATGCTATATACGTTATTAGGTCCTTGTACAAGAAAACAAGCAATACATTTTCCATTCACAGACAAAGACATTAGTTGTTGTTAGGCTTAGTTAAACCCATACAGGCTTAAATTTCTGTTACTGTAGAATATTTTAAGAATCTAGTCCATAGATGTATAGAAAAGAGAGCATTTAGGCTTCTTTCATCCTATGTAAGCCTGAACTGTGATTTTTATCTTCTTAATGTCCTCTAATCGTGCACGTACTTCTCTGTCACTGCAGCTGTTACAATCTTAAGAGAATATCTCCATCTTGCCCTGGCTTGAACACTTACTCTTTACCGCCCACAGTTCTCTGAAAATAGACAAATAACTCACAGTGGAGCCTGAAAAACACATTTAGGGCTCTGCACCTTGAGACACAGTAAATTGTCTTTAGCCATGCACGTTACCACCATGTCATCGTGCTCTTAATTCTCCCTCTCATTTTCATTTTTCCCACATGTTCTGGAGTGTGTCCAAAAAACTCATAATTGAGGCATAATTGAAGTGAAATGTTAAAACCAAAAGTATCTCGCCAGATACTGATTCTGAGTCTGCAGCAGATGTGTCCATCACATCATCTACTACAAGCAAGTCCCAGCCTGAAACTGTGAAATAACAATTTTTTGATTGGCTCTTAATTACTTAATAAACTAGAACATAAAAATGTTATTTGTATGACACTAAAGATTACCAAATCCTGTAGGCCAAACATTTAAACAAAACAAAAATTTAGCTGATAGCTAGTCTTATGTCCAGGATAGCAGCTCTTAGGAGTAAAATCAGATGTGAACATCCCCATATATTTGACAGAACACACCACTGTAACCATATCCTATCTTTAGATACAACCTTTTCACATATGCACTTCAGTTCTGAACTTTTTCTAGACATTACAAGGTGGAGATGAAAATGCAAATGTCTGACATAGTCCTATTAGACATTAAATGATTTTTACTCTGATAGGAGCAGAGCGGTGTCGCAGTGGTTAGTACCATTGCTTCACAGCAAGAAGGTCCTGGGTTTGAATCCAACAGCCAGTCCTCCCTGTGCCTGCGTGGGTTCTGTCTGGCTTCCTCCCACAGTCTAAAGACATGCATGTTAGGTTAACTGGTGATTCTAAATTGCCCATAGGTGTAAATGTGAGTATAAATGGTTATCTGTCTCTCTGTGTTTGCCCTGTGATAGACTGGTGACCTGTCCAGGGTGTTACCCGCCTCTTGCCCTATGATAGCTGGGATAGGCTCTAACCCCACCATGACCCTGCGTGGATGGATGGATGGATGGATGGATGCCCTGATAGCTTTCTGCTACAACATTTTGTCTGATTGCGTGACTATGAGAACATCTCAGGTAATTGTCTGGTGTATTCACAGACAATTCCCTATTGTCAATTGACAATCCCCATCATGTGTCCTGTATCCTACAACTTCTGTCCAGGCAGGACCCTTGCCTTAACCAAACTGAATATTTTCAGTAGTGATTCAGACTATCTTCACGTCTGAAGCAGACTATCTTCTGTTATTTGCTATCTGTGAGAAAACATCAAACAATGTTCTGACCTGAGTCACCCAACGTTGTCCTGAGTTCATGGGTGAACTCTTATAATAAATTGCTCTGTTTGACAAGAAGCCTGTAGGTGAACTATGACTAGAGACTCATCTATAGTGTCTCAAACATCTCTGAAAAACGTCCTTCAAACTGCGATCGTTAAATCTGTCTGGTAAAAGAAATATTAAATTCAATATGTATTACAGGCAAAATAACCCTGACCACTGTACTTAATCATTCGTCCTCATTTCATTGTTCCAAATACTCAAGCCTAATATGATCTGACATTGATGCAAAGTTGATATGTATTACTGTATTACATTACAAACCATACAAATGATATATACCATAGATAAGCGAGTTTGTGCTTGTTTGTGATACCCACAAATCACTGTGTAATTATATACTGTACATAGAAGGACTGGATTGAGATACAACAGACAAGTGCAGACAGCACCAATTAAATGGTGGTTTAAGTGTGTTGTTGTCATGGTGACTAAGCTAGTGGGCTACCTCTGAAATTCTGTTTCATATTAAATGCCATTGCTTTTGTTCCTGTGCATGCCTCTTTATTCTTCACCTCCCTCCTCAGTGTATGTGTTTTACTTCATCCCTGCCTGTATCTCTTTGACTGCTTGAAAAACATCAAAAACAATCCCAGTTAACCAGTTTTCAAATGCCTTGTCTACTGCACTGCTTCACTCTTTGTATGTCTCTTTCAATTTCTCTCCCAGCTGTGCCCTCATCCATGCTGCCACGTTAGACAGTTAGCAGACATTGTGGCATAAGATGCAGTGGGGGTGGAGGATTTGTGCCACAGGGGGTTTACAGTCTGTCTCCCCCCACATTTCTAAAGGAAACAGCATGTTTCATTGTTTACCCTGGTGTACAGAGACACTGAGGTAAATGGTTTTATGTGATCTGCCTAATCTGTGAGAGAAAGCCTGACTAGCAGAGAAGCGTGGGAGCTTTGGAGTATTTTGATTTTAGTGACCTTCCCTTTTTATGCAGTCTGGCTCTGTTGCAAGTGCAGGTATTATGCACACACAGACAGACAGCCACACAGACAGGAATATGCATACACCTAACAGGATCATATCACTATTAGCTCACTAACTTGAAATCATACATACATTTCATGGCTATTGTTATTAAATACATGCAGCATTTTAGATTTTTTAAATTTATTTTACATTAGTTTGCAGATTGCATGCAAATCATTTGACTAAAATAATGCATTAATTACATTTTTTGTGCTGAGTTTTTTTTTTTAAATCAATCTGCACTTTTTTGTAGACGTACTGTAGGCAACAGCTGGGATCAGATAACACAACATCATTCCCCCAATTAGTCTGATGAGAATACAACAAAGCAAGATCAGTCACACAATCAGCAAATAAGCCAAATATGTAGCTAGATTGTTCAATCTGTTGTATTTGGAGATGAAAAAAATAGACCAAAAGTTTAACTCCCTAACTTTAATGCCTTACTGTGCATGAAAACTATGTACTTTTTTAAATAGGCCCCAGTACTTAGCACTAGGGAGACTATGTCAACGCTGAAACTGAAGTTAATCTAATGTCATATGAATGTTACCTTTCATCTTGGTTTTTTGCTCATGTTTTGTTTCTTAGCAAGAGACCTCAGCAACTTACTTGGTGAGGACAATGTCAGTTACTTTAGGCCAGATCTAAGAAAAAAAATACCAGAGTTGAAAGAGTTGATATAATATGATATAAATACACAGAGTTGGGCAGATGGAGGGAAAGAAACAAACAGAGGGAGATGGAGAGAAAGAGGCAAAACTTTCTGTAGCAGCAAATTAAATTGAGAAACTCTCATATGAGTGGCTGGATGTGTGGGAAGAATGTATATTACTGGACTTATATGTTACAGCTCAGGAAAGGGCTGATGACTCAGTTAGGCCGGGGGCAAGTTGCTTTGGAGAAAGATGGAAATCATGAGATGTAGACAAGTATAGGCAGGTAGAAAGCAAATCAGCCTGCGAAAAGGAGGAGGGAAGAGAGAGAAGAGCAGAGAGACTGACAGATGAACACAAGACAGGCCTGTTGGGTATCGCTGTTATACAACAACAGACGTGAAGGTGCAGACTAATTACAATATACAATACAAGTACATGATACAGAGAATGGGCTAATTGTGTGGAGCGTGTGTGTGTGTGTGTGTGTGTGTTTGTCTTTGTGTATACACTGGTGTCTCTGCTGCCTTTGCATGCGGGATTTATCTTTGCCCAGCAGGCAGTGTTGTACCATATGGTCCACAGAGTAGATATTCCTAAAACAACACACAAACACTCACACTTAGATACAAAGACGTGCAGCCTCACACATGAATGCAGATATTTGTACAGATACACACACACAATGTGATAGAGAGGAACAAGAGGAAGAGAGAGACAGAGAATCATTGGTGAGCACGATAGAGCCATCTGCCCATCCTGGTTTGCTGAGATCCACAAATCACAAACCAAATAATAATTAAACAACAAGCTAATGCTGTGCTGTGACAAGCAATGAATTATATTTGCAAATATGCAAAATGTTTGGGCTTACATAAAATCCAACAGGCAGAACAGAAGGAGTGAAACGGAGAAAGTGAGATACCAAAATGATAACAGCTACCGAGAGTTATTATTTATTGTCAGGACAGGAAGTTTGAAATAGCTGAAGACAAGACGCCCTCCCTGAACTCACTTCAGACAGTAAGTCCTCCCAGGGGGTGACTGGCTGGAGGTCCACTAAGCCCCTCAGAGCCCATATGGTTTGAGGCTTACACACCCTGAGATGACACGTGAAGGCAAGCCCACAGGAAGAAGAAACATGAGCAATTGGGTGGTGTTTGGGGAGGGGTGGGGGGTTGGGAGGACTGGCAGCATGTTAAGAGCTTTCAGAAATGTGAATGAAGGGCACATTCTAGGAATGGCATAATTTACAATTGCATGTTTGTGCTTGCGCATCTGTTTATTTGGCTTCAAGGTTTTCGTGCGTTTGAGCGATCGACCTAACTCGACATGACATGTGACACGATGGAATTCATGTATGAGAATGTGTGTCAGGATAAATAAATAAAGAGCAATAATGACTGTGTGTCATATGAGCTTACTGTGCAGTGACACTAATGGCATCAACAGATAAGATTCTGCTTGGACTCCTCCTATCTTTAACAGGTCTGTGTTTTCTCCTTCTCTTTTTCCTTCCCTCTGTCATTTATCTTACACTTTTCCCTCCCTTTTACTACTGCATTCATCTTGTTTATTGACTTGTTTTAGATTGATTGGAAAAACTATAACATTTAGGCCTATCTGCCATCTTGGATGACATCTTGACAAAACTCTGTGATAAACATCCCAGACATCAGCAGGGCAACTCATGGGTGTAACAAAAGGGATGCAACAAAGGTCAGGGCATAGAATATGCAGTATGTATTATGGTATGTAGTATGTGTATTAACTATTTAGCAACCAAGTGCCTTGGGGCCTTGCTATATATCAATCTCCAAAGGCAGCTGCCATGGTTTTAGACTTAAGTCACTGTGGAAGCACCTTAAACTGCAACTGGTACAAAAGTACCAGTTGCAGTCATTATGTTTTCAAGTCATTATGTTTTCAATCCTAAAGATGGGCCCATTCTGTTATTTTGGAAATGATGCTGAGAGTTTGTAAATTTATTGTTTGTATTTGATGAAGATACCTCCGTGTTGCTAAGTCATCAACACAAAGGTATCTTCATCAAGCACTCTGGATTTGTAAGGTCTTTAAAGGCCAGTTGCGAACACCTCAGTCCTACCAAGAGGCTGGTATGTCAAACTAATTCTTTTACACGGGGATAACAATTTGGAAAGCATCCTTCTCTTTCAATCTGCTTGCCGTTTTATGAAGTCCTGCTAGCCTAATACAGAGGACAAATTAAAGGAATAGTTTGATTTCAGGAGATCTGATTATTTGCTTTCTTGCCAAGTGTTAAATGAAAACATCAATAGTACTCTCTTGTCTGACTGCAGCTGGTCATCTTAGCTTATCATAAAAACTGGAAAAAGAGGTAAACAACAAGCTCTTTTTCAAAGTAAACCACACATCCACAGCTCACTTAACACAATACATCTTTTTTGTTTAATCAAAAAATGTGTAAAAAGTAATAATTCATGGTTTTACATGGAGCTGTGTGCTGGACTATTTCTTGGCAATGCACAGTGACTTTCCAGGGCTTTGTTATCATGTACCCAGCCAAAAAATAGTCCAGTAGACAACCTTCATGCTAAGCCAATCAGCTGCTGAACAGATCTTCATATGCACCTTGTAGACATTAAATGATCTTATCAAATGGTCAAAGAACACAAAGTCAAAACAATTTAAACTTCAAAACACAAAAATTTCTCTTGAATCAAATGTTCCCATTCCAATTGATGGCAACATTTTTTTTCTAAACCTGGACAGATCGTCCAACAGTTTAAATGAAGGAAATTGTGAATGCAAGAAGTAAGAGAGGATAGGTTTAGACATGTCCTGGAATAGGGAAGAAGAGTGAAGGGAAAAGAGCAGCACAAGGATCGACACTGAGTCACACAGCAGGACAGGAAGTCTTAGATGGAGACACCCTTCCTTCCTGTCAGTGCACTGATCACCAACACTGGACACCATTCAGTCTCACATCACATGACACATGTGACAAGTATTATGGTGCACAGTACCATGATTTGTACTGTGTAAATGTGTAGCTTATGTGCAGTGGTACTCTTCTATGTGCTGCCTGTAGTAGCCACTTTATTCAAACTCAAGTCTGAGACTCTGGCTCCACATGAAGCCACTCAGTGTGATGCTTCTCAGGGAACAATATAGTTTTCTTGTGGCAAAATTTCAGCAGCCAGACAGTGAGCTCGAGTACAGGTAGATCAGCAAATTACTCCGTAGCATAGCAATGGGTACCAAAGGCAAGAAAAAAAAAAAAAACAAGTCCCAGATTTATGTGCAGCTCCCAACTGTTTACATGCTTTTCAGTCATCTTATTGTGCCTGCAGCACAGCGAGATTTGCATTTGAACAGACTGCAAATATCATTTTAACACTTTCTTTAAAAGAACTGAGGAGGCCTGGATGCAATTTTCACAGGCAGATATTGGCTAAGTGAGATC
>VUQS01055370.1:8055-20270 GCA_015108495.1 Heterochromis multidens | reverse complement strand
ATTTGTTGTTTACAGCCTACGTCTTCTTGTCACACAACCTTTAAAGCTATTCTTTGCTGCAAGTGTGGTAGTATTAAAAAAAAAAAAAACAAGACTCCGTGATCCAATATATATGATCTAATATAATGGATCCAAAGTGGATTCAGTTCTCTCTACTGATTTTACACAAAACTGAAACAATTTAGAAATTGTAAAATGGAAGTTAACAAGAGGGTTTAGCTTAATATCATCACTACTTTCATCAGACATGCACAATTTCAACACAAAGACTTTAAATCTTTGCAGAAAATCCCCACATGGCCCAACAAACCTGCCAAAACCTGAATCCGTGGTCTTGAAACTAAAGAAGACAATGAGAGAGTGACACAGAGATGCATAAAGATGGGTCGGTCATTCAACTGAAAATAACCTGCATTTCCTGATTACTATTCATCATTTAAACTTAATTCAGTCAATGATGAAAATAAAAAGGCAGGTATAACAAACGTTTAAGGTTGGATAAAAGAAGAAAATATTTTAAATTATGGCAAAATAACATTGGGAAAAATTGTACAGAGTATTTTAAATGCATATTGTTGTAAAAATGATAAATTGTGGTTGTTTTTAAATTTGTGAAAACATATGCTTGTTCACCATCTTCAAATTCTACTTAGTTCATATATTCTCCTGTTCTCTTAAAACCATTCAAGAAATCTAACTTACTTTAAGATGGTTTTGCTCAGCTGGTGTCACATTTACCCTACACTTGATTAAATTCTGTTGTGGCCTCATCACATTGGCTGACTAATTATAAACAATGATGAAAGCAGGCAATGTGCATGGTATTCTGCATATCCATATGTCTTTGGCTATATTGTCATTAAAATTTATGTTAGAACTATAGCAATATAGTTAGCTGTCAATTCATAGAAATTAAATGTTAGCAGTATGTTTAATATTTTGAGAAAAATCATTTATAGTTGACTGTCACTGGTAGTTGTGTCAATTGCCCGTCCACTATAGATTGCCAACGTTGATTTTGCTTTAAGCCACTTTCTATGATTTTCTATGTCTCTGGTTACTACCTAGCTGTTAGTTGCTTCCTGTGTGGACATCCCTTAACAGGGATAAATAAGTGAAACACTTTATCAACATTAAAAAAAACAAGGAGATACCTAGGATTAAAGGCTAATTTCAGGTTTCAGGTAAAACACCTTTTACTTCTAATTATTTTTTTCTCTTTTTCTTGAATGGATCTCCAGTTTTATTATATACTTAAGTACGTACGTACTTTAATTTTTTTTTTTAAATTTATATAGGACATTTAAAATTAAATTGCTTTACAATAAAAAATAATAACATAACATAACATATATAAAAACATAACAAAACTCCAGGTAAATTTTAAGGCAAAATATACAGAGCTTAATAATTCTTTTCACATTTACAATCAAATATAAAAATTCATTCCATCTTGAATGTCTCCTGACATCAAGGTGTATGAAAGCAGTTTTGAAAAAGTAGAATTCAAAAGACAACATAATCCTGACAAACTTTACATGCCACAGTTAAGCAAGATGCATATTAAAGTTCAGGAATTATTTAGCAAGGTCCCACTGAATGCTTCCAATAAGCATTCTACAAATATTCACCTAAAAATACTTTTATATGGGTTCAAATATTGTAAATTTGAATTGAAATGTCATTATTTCTGCCATATAAAAATTAAATGTCTTAACAGCCATATAATTCCAAGCTTGTGATATGTCGTGCAAAAACCAGCATGGGACATGTGGGGGAAAAAATGTTTTTGGAAGCAAAACCCACATGGAGAAAGAGAGGCAAAAGGAAAAGGAACAGACTTTGAGATGAGGAGAGGATGAGGAGCACTCTGTTACCACAATGACTGTTTGTGCAAAAGACATCTGCATAGTTTCTCCTTCTCAGAACAGATCCAGTCGTAGGTACCATGTCTGTGTGTGCATGTGTGTGTGTGTATGTATAGGTGTGTGAGCACGCGCTATATGCATGTGTAGTTGATTCTGGCCAGTCATGGTTATTTTTAAGGTCAATATAAATATTCATATTTTATAATAGAAAAAAAAATTTTAAACAGAAAAAGAAAAAAAAGTGCCAAAATTTGGGTAAATATTCAATTTAGTTCACTTTTTTCATGTATTAAACACTTTTAAGACTGCAATGCAACTTAACGCTACTGTCGACATCAGCAGGACGCTCATGTCACATTTGATTGTTTAGTTTTCGGGATTAAATCCAACCCAAATTTCCTCCAGCTAATATTAGCTGATGCTGGTATAACTGCTAATATGGACAAATTGCAAGCTTCTTGCATAGCAAAGCACTGTCATGAATGGATAAAACTGGCTCATTCATGCAAAATCTCAGAGCTGATATGGTATGGTCTTACCTGGGCATTCTGAAATTACTTTAATCTACGTTTTAATATTAGCACAATCAACTCTAAGATACCCCAAACTGCTCTCGAATTTTGATCACAGTTATTTTTAAAATCTATAATTTCAGCTTATATATTGTTCAACTACATCCCTTGTATTTATGTTAGGATGATTTTAAATTGGAATAAAAAGTGACAAATCATTTCCCTACATTTTGGGGCAATGATTTGTCTTTACTTTATCCTCTTCACTTTCTCCACCACTTTCTCTTTTTCACATCATATCAGTATTCCCTCTTTTTATTCTTTTCCTTCCCTTTGTTACCCACCCTCTCTCCCTCCATCGCAGACTTCTCTCTCTTTTCTCCCCTTGTTCAATGGGGATTAGTGGAATCTGAGAGTGAGGGCTGCATTTTGCTGCTGCCCCTTTGTGTGAAGACCTCTGTTTACTCTGATAATAGGGATTGGAAGCGCACTGCTTGGCTTCCATGTTTCGTCCACGGAGGCTTCATTAAATCAGAGTCATATGAAGCCAAACTCTCCACAAGCTCATGCCCTCGCTCTCCTGTATCAAACATCATTTACAACAACAGCAACTGGTTTATATTGTATAAGTGAAGGCAACACACATTTTTTTTTAACACATGGCTATTTAAAATATGCACGTGATCAGCCCATATCTGTGCAGATTGCTGGCCGGTATTTTTATTTTTTTTTAATTTGCATTCAATTTCTAAAAAAAAAAGTAGTAATTCTTGCTATTACATAAGAAGAAGTGTCAATGTGCTAACTTTAAATATGAGTTATTTAAAAAACTAGGGCCAAGGCCAAAAACTGCAGTTCATCCAATGGCCACTTGGAGCTTGGTCAAAACTCAAGTCAATCCCCACAGACTCCTGTTTTCAAAATCCAAACTTTACAGCAGAAATAAAAATCTTTACAGCCTGGTACAAAAAAAGTTTGGGTCTCTAGAGCTAATGTCTCAATTCATAACAACTGTACAGATGTTGATTTTTATTTATTTTTTTAACTATAGAGGTTAAATTCTCTTGATGCATGCTCAATAATCCAGGTAAAAGAATCCCAAAAAGTTGAATCTGTTCATCTGGACGTAGCGTTTTTTAGTGGGAGAAACGTTTCGTCACCTCCTGGTAACTTCTTCAGTCTCAGCTGACTGCAGGCTTCCCCAACCTTATAAACAGTACATTACATAATGACCGAAACCAGCACTACTGACTAACAATGGGCCATTTGGTCAGTTTCATGATCAATAGTATGCAAATTGTCATGACCATTGATCAATGGCCATGAGTACCATTCACAGAGATTGGGGAATGGCTGCAATCACTGAACTGGATCTCTCAATTGTGTTTGTGGTGTTGGTGCACTTTGGACCATTTTTAATGTAGTTCTCTGACAAATAAAATGGCTTTAAGTGTGGCCCATCCAAGAAGCCTCTGCTTCAGTTATGGTGAGTGAAATTCTAGTACTTTATTTGGATGTTCGTAGAACTAATTAGCAGATATAGGTGACGAAGTGTAATGCACCCAAAGAGCCTATGAATGTACATTTCTAGCCAAGCTTGCCAGCATAAGATAACTTATTACTAAAACCTCTAAACATGGTCACTTTTTGCTCCAAAAAACCCAACATGCTAATGTTGAAGTTTCATAAGGCTTCAGAAACAAATCAAGGACTTTACATTAGTTAGAGGTAATTTTTCCATGGAGCCTCAGCCTTGATTTTTCTTTCTTTGCTATGGCTTTTAAAGAAGTTCTGAAAGACTGTTGAAAATGATGGGACAGAATGTAATTTACATTGCATCCTTGCAAGATTATAAATTCCTGGATTGACTGACTGACCACCAGTGATTATTTTCATTGTAGATTAATCTTTTAACTTTTTTTAATGCCAAGTCTTTTAAAATGTTCCAAACATTCATAAACTGGAATGTCAAACAGGTTGGGAGTAAACAATTGTCCTTTGATGTGTCTGTCTCGAAAGGCTGTACAATTACGAAGCCTGCACACCTAAAAAGGCCTGAGCAGAAAATATAAAAATGTCATCTCTCCTGTGGCCACAAAAGTCAGAGTTAATCAACAAAGAAGGTTTGTACCTCTAAAACTGAAAGCTACAAAGCAGCCAACAGAAAAAAAAAACATTAATGTATTACAGTAAATCCTGTACATTTCTTTTGAGCTTATCAAATATTACTTTTGCAAAACAGTCAGCGATGTCCTGTGAGTCTCAGCAGGAGGACGAGCACAGTCCTCTACCTCAAGCTGTTTATCTTTCAGTTCTCAGAATTTTTACCAGGAGATTACTTTTAGTGTTCTGAGAGCAAGTACATAATCTCTGAGCCAAAAATAAAGTCTGGGTATAACAAAGCACTTCTGCTGCCTTTTAAAAGGCCATTTAGTCTTCTATTTAGGTTTGAAAACTTTTTATTTAAAACAAAGCTCTGTCTGAGAAATGGTTGTGCTTTCTTTAGATTTTACATAACCGACTGGACCACTTCTATGTTTAGACTCATGAAAACAAAGAAATTATTTAACATCTTGGGTACATTTTTAAAGGTAAAAATGTTTAAATGAAGGAATTAACAATAGCATGAATGTTAGGGTGGACAGAGAACACTGTGCTCAGCCTGGTGTGCTCAGCTGGCTAGAAGCACCATGTGGATGTCAGACTCATCTCACACTTGTCCATCACCAGAGACTGATGTGATGTTAATGATGCTGCACACTGATGTAAGGCTTGATGCCATGGCAACAGCCTGCTGCTTCAAAGAAATTCAGTTGTGGTTTTTATGAAGGCCGTCTGTGCATTTCACTTGAGAGTATTTATTACCTTCCAGAGAAGAGAAACATACAATGGAGAGCAGATTATTGAACCATCTGAGGTCATCTGAGGTCAATGCTTTAAATAAATGCTTATTTATAACATTATGCATGACTCATCGCTCTGACAACCTGCCATAGACTCTGACCTTCTAAACACTACACGTGCTTATAAACACATGTATCTGCTCTAATTTATTTTTTAAAATTAGGTATCCCTTACCAGGAGGAATATCCTTCTATCCATCCATTTTTTTTTAATTGCTTAGACAACCAATGTTTCGGGGTGGCTGAAGTCCACCCCAGCTGACTTTGCCAAAAGGCAGGATACATCCTGGATAACAGAGAGAAAGACAGCTCATTCAAGCTCCAATTTACAACAATCAGTGAACATAACATGCATGTCTTTGAGAACATACAAACTCCAAACATAAAAGTTTAAACTTTCTTAGAGAAAGAATTCAAACTTTCAGTATATTACAAAGCAAATGGAGTGCAGTTAAACCAAAATAACAAGAATGGGTAAAAAAAATACTATACCATGGGTTGCTTACTATATTTTTTAACCAGTGGTCACACATAAATACCAAAGCCTTTTAGTCTCATAATCTTACATCACTGTCTGTCATTTTTTTGTGACAAAGTTTGTTTTTTTTTAACCATTACTGTGTGTACCCATGTCTGCAACCAAATATAATCCCTGCCTCAGCTAACCTGTTTTTACAATCCGTGTTTATTCCCTCTTGGGAAGCACAGTGCTTTCTTGTGCTTTTGAGTAACTTCACTGAGATTAGTTTTTCTACTTCATTGGATTTTTTTCTGCCAGCCTCCTGCCAGCCAGCTGACGCCTCTCTGTGTGGAGTATGAATGCTCTCCCCATGCTTTCATGGATTCTCTCCGGGTACTCTGGCTTCCTCCCACAGTGCAACACATGCACGATAGGCTCTAGGCCCCTGCAACCCTGAACTGGATAAGCGGATAAACATGGATGGATGGTTGATTAAACATTCTAGACTTTAAAATGTGGAATTCTTGAGTATGCAATGTTATTAAATATCAAAAATTTAATGGCTGGATATAAAATACCTTCCACATCGTTCTCATGTGGGCATTATCAGTTTCTGGCTCATAGGGTCTTCCAAACTAGGTGGGGTATTATAAATCTCATTGACAGGCAAACACTTTAAACTAAAATTTAAGGACTCTGAGTTTAGGCAACTAAGACATTTTAATTAAGTTTGGCATCCTCGAAAAAGTGGAGAAAGGACACCATTCAAAGATGACACATTTTGGACCGGGAAGCCAGATGGCTTGAGAAAGGAGTAAAGGTGGCCATCTACATCCACTGTGAACAACCATCATTGAACAGAGGTGGTTGGCTTACAACATCAGCTATCAGCCATCTAAAATGTAGTCTTGAAATCCCTTCCCAGGTGTCGCAACCCCCGCTCAGACCTTGGCCCCAGTGACCTCAAAAGCTCAGAGAATGGTGGGGTGGGGTAATGTCTTACAGAGATTTCACACTTTGGCCCCGGTGATGGTAATGACCACACCTTGGCTCATGTGACGACTCACATGATCAATAATGGACCCACGACCCTCAGAAACACCTCCAAAGGGCCCCCACTAGGGGTTAAATACCTGGGACGCTTGGCCAGTTGTTTTAGAACTGAAGAAGCCTCTTGGATGAGAGGTGAAATGTCTTCACGAGCCTAGAGACTTCCAGTTGCTTTCTTTTTAAGCACTCAAGACTACCATGTCCTGGATGACTGAGAAACTACACAGACATACATACTGCAGATAGATTTGTTTACTGTATTAAACCCCTGTCTGCCCCCTGAAAGGTTTGTGTCTGTTATGTTGACATTGCACTTTCCTGCTTTGTTTCAGAGTTATTATTCACATGACCACAAAAAGTCATTAGTCATAGATTCACAACCAATGCTACTATTTTATCATACTTTCAGTACTGTAGATTTAAAGGGGCAAACCATATGAGCAGAGCACTATTTGTGTGATTTGAGATGATATGTGAGCAGATAGAAAGTAAAACGTTTGTGTATGAGTTGAGTCAGGCGGGGCTGGATGCCAGGCCTTTGATTAACTGCAGCCAGCCCAGAATCGTGAGGTGTTCCCGTTGTTAGAAGACATGGAGCTCCTGTTGAGAGTGATATCAAAGGGCTGCAGTCACTACTGCTGATCTGCCAGCTACCTGCTGCGTCAACATGTCTGTCACCACTGCCACGCTGGGCCAGGGATCATACACAAGAAGGAGGGTCAGGTGGGAAAATGAATAGAGAAGGAGAAGAGGAGAGGATTCGTGTTTGTGTGTGCTTGTGTGATGAACTGTAAATGGTTGGAAAGAGGAGGAAAAAAAGCAGATCAGGTTAAATAAATTACTTACTGTCCTCCAAAGAGCTGCATCCCCAGCAAGGCAAAGACCACGATGAAGAGGAAAAGAAGGAAGAGCAAGCTGATGATGGACTTCATGGAGTTGAGAAGGGAAACGACGAGGTTCCTTAATGAGTTCCAGTATCTTAGAGGGAGGAGGAAACAAAAAGAGAAGCACAGAGAAATTATTGTTGTACATACTGGAACACAGAAAAAAAACAATAAAAACAGGAAGACTCAGACAGAAGAAATAATTTGACAAAGCTTGCAAATGCACATATCAGGAACAACCAAAGCAGAGGAGGGCAGAGTGGAACAAAAAGCAATAAGAAGTGTAGGTGGCATAAAACAAATCAATGCGTCAGGGTGTACAGCTGCCAGTCTCACTGAATGAGAGGATTAAGGCCAATCAAATGACATGAAAGACATTGCCATCAAACTCTAACATGATTGTCAATACATGCAGAAAAGAATAGCCTGATATAACGAAGCTTCAGCATTTACGAGGTTCTGATCGAAAACTATTTTTATTGATGTATTGGTAAGTTTATTAAGAAGTATAGTCAAATGACAACATGGAGTCCAAGTGTCAGTTTGCAGATCTTGAGCATTCAGGTGTGTGTTAACACAATGCCACAATCTTCTCAGGAGTGGACATCCCAGCAAATTTACAGCAAGGACAGACTGTGCAATGCTCAGAGAAAGTTAAAAAAAAACCCAAGAGCTACATCTCAGACTCTACAAGCCTCAGTTTGTTAAAGTTCATGAAAGTTCAATTAGACAAAGACTGAACAAGTATGGCTTGTTTGGAAGGGTTGACAGGAGAAAGCCTCTTCTCTCTAAAAAGAAACATGTCAGCAAGGCTTAGATTGGCAAAGTTGCATGTGAACAAACAACAAGACTTCTGGAACAATGTCCTTTGGACAGAAGAAACCAAAGTGGAGATATGTGTTCATAATCCACGTGTGGAGGAAACCAAACACAGCATATCAGCACAAACACCTCATACCAACTGTCAAGCACGGTAGTGGAGGGGTGATGATTTGGGCTTGTTTTGCAGCCACAGGACGTGGGCACCTTGCAGTCACAGAGTCAACCATGAACTCCTCTGTATACCAAAGTATGCTAGAGACAAATGTGAGGCCATCTGTCTGACAGCTAAAGCTTGGCTCAAACTGGGTCATGCAACAGGACAATGATCTCTAGCACAGCAGCAAATCTACAACAGAATGGCTGAAAAAAAGAATCAAGGTGTTGCAGTAGCCCAGTCAAAGTCCAGACCTCAACTCAATTAAAATAATACTGTGGCAAGACCTTAAGAACGCTGTGCATAAATGAATGCACACAAAGCAATTTTGTAAAGAAGAGTTGGCCAAAATTCCTCCACAATGATGTGAAAGACTGATAAATTTACATAGAAAACAATACTTCAAGTTATTACTGGTAAAGGTGGTTCTGCAAGCTAGTCAATTACAGTGCGTGCTGAGTTTTTCACACGATTGCAAAGAGTCACTGTGACAGCTAGATTCAGGTTTTTCCCAGAAAAGTAGTATTTGCAGTTTTATGATGCATTGAAAGGCTTTCCTGTACTGCTGTCTGGAGAAACACATATTAAACATTCAGATGATTAGTCAGGGAAAAGTGATAAAAAGCATATGCCTTAAAAGATTTCTCAGTTGCTATCACTGTAACGTTACGTATATTTCAGATTTAAGCACCGTATACTGTTTTTGTGTTCCACTTTGTCTGATTTATGACACCAAGAAGAAGCCATTTTTCATCTAAACTGCAGCACACACTGAAGACAAAAATATTGGGAGGTCTGCAAAGTGCAAACAAAGAAACATTTTCTGCACTGGAGGTGTTGGATGGGTATTGCCTGTAGTTTCACATTGTGACCTTACTTGGTGACTTTGAAAATCCTAAGCAGTCTCAGGGCTCTCAACACACTGATACCAAAGGATGCTCCTGGTTTAATCATGTCCCAGATCACCTCAAAAATACTGCCAACAATCACCTGGAGACAAAAGAGAGGGTAAAATTATCACCTAATGTATGTGACTCTGTTTTTAGCACATCAGTTATCATAAACCTGATAAGAACCCAAACAAAAGTTTGGATTACAGCCTACACTTACCCCAAAATCAAAGCAGTTAAAGGAGGAGTGGAAATAATTTCTCACTCCGAGACCATACATCTTCAAAGTCATCTCAGTCAGGAACAAACCCAGAAACACAAACTCTGCTGTGTCTGATGGACAGAGCAACAAAACAAAGAAAAAGTAGTCATACAGACTGTGAATAAGTCTGTATCTAGTTATGTATTTGATTCTGAAACTTACAGAGAGCTCTTGTAAGCCACTCAGGTTGGTCATAGTGGACTATGGCCACACAGAGAGTGTTGAGGCCCACCACACACAGGACGATCCAGTAGAAACTCTGAGCTTTCACCATACGGCGGATGAAGAAGCGGATCCTCTTCTCTTTACGCCGGAAGTAAGATGAGCTGTCCATCTTACCGCTGCTTTTCACACTAGCCCGACCAAACGGAGAGCCAGGAGGAGCTGAAAACGATGACAAAGAGGTGAGAGAGGAAATGTGTGAGTGTGCAGCGTCTAATTATTTCTCAGGCTCACAGTTTTCACAATGAATCACTGTTTGTTTGCTTCACTGTTTTTTTCCCCTGCTGATCTTAAAATTAGGTTTTACACTCAGATGGCTATAATGCTTAGAAGGCATTTGTTTTGCAATCATGGGAAAAAATAATAATCCACCTACTTACACTTTTAGACATAAATTAAATAAATTAAATCCTTTTTATTGTTAGGTAAATCTGTACACAAAAACACATACGCTGTAGTTTTACAGGAACTATGTGATGGATATGTGTATTTTTTTGGCACACTGATTTCCTGCCTTCCATTTATAAAATACTCACAGCCTGTGACTCATAAACTAAGCTGATCTGGTTTGATTATAATTTTTTTTAAGTAATGTTTTTAATAAGCGCTTGTAGGCATCACATCCTGCCCTTTCAGCTGTGCTGTAATTAAATATTCAGGCTGCTGTGTATTGGGATTTTTTCCTTCGAAGAAATTAACAGTTTACTTCTGTCTGGTTCAGAATGCTTCTCTCAGAGTTTTAACTAAAACAAACACAACAGACGACATGAATCCAGTGCTAAAGACACAGCAATGGCTACCCCATCCCCTGTTATTTTAGTTCACTGTAAATAACCTTTCTTCTCTCTACATGAACAGCTTATGCAGGATAGACAGAGCAGTAGGGAGGCTGTGATGAACTGTAGTTTCTTTCTTTAAAATTTTAGGTCTATACTTACTAAAGTGCGCCCATTTCATGTGTTTGATTATAATGTTTGGTATTGTCTGTTTCTGATGCAGCAATTTTCTTCTATAGGAGACAATAAAGTAACCTGAACCTAACCTTACCAATATTTTTTTTTTTAATTATTTTATGCTCCAGCCAGGTCGCTAAAGTCCTCCACTGCTTCCCTTTTAAATGTACCCATTCTGATCTATAATTACAGACAAGGCAGCATCCTATTTTTATGCACCTAAACCAAGCGAGACTGGTCTTATTGGTATCAGGATGGTTCAAGTTCAGGTTGCTTTATTTGTACCTATAGAGAGATACTGTTCACAGTATGTGTGGGTCATCTACCATAGCCCTGTACGTTGTGCTTGGAATCTGCTGGAGCCACTCTTCCAGTTTGAGGGTTACCTAATGCTAATCCTAATGTCTCCTAATGTTCCTATTACCACTAGAACCACTTCACTTTACATCTGCTGCATCTTCAGCTTCTGGTACTTCTCAATTTTCTCATGCATAGTCTTAGAGTTGTTGTCTTTCTAACAGCAGATCATGGGCTCAAATCCCAGAAGAAACATGCCCCCAGTAAAAATCCCCAGGCTTAGACCCCCAATGTTACACAAGCCTACCTCTGAATACGAGCCAGACACATAGAACAAGGTTCACGAGGAAGAAACTGAAAGTCACTAGGCAAAGGGTGCAAGTACTGAAAGAAAACTGAGCCAGCTGTAACTGTCTGGTGTACAGGGATACTCGCTCAAGATGTAATTCATCCATTTAACTACTTCAGACTGAATTTCTGCTCATGGTATCCAAGTCATGACATCAACAAAAAGGACAAAACTAACTTAGTGAATGCACAATAAAATAATATCTTCCTGGTTTTGTCATTGTAGAAATAGAGCAGTTTGAAAGCAACATGGGATATAGTTCAAAATTCTGTTTTGAATGGCAATTTTATTTATTTTTAAAAGGAAACTGAAAACCTATCTTTTGAACCTTGCTTTTAATTTGAACTAACATCATATCTTAATGCTACGGCCTTCGTTTTTAAGTTGTAATCCTGGATATAATATTATTTTAGTCTTTGGTGTGTGCTCTGAAATATACTGATTTATATTTTGTCTTTACACTTGCTATGTTTTTAAGTTTTAAGTGCTAGGTAAGCTACTTGTATTTGTTGTATTTTATGTTCTTATCTAGTATTGTATTTTATTTGCTTTGATTTTTTTTTTTTTTTTTCATTTTTAAAACTCAAAT
>VUQS01055368.1:0-12485 GCA_015108495.1 Heterochromis multidens | reverse complement strand
CCAACCCCATTAAGAAAGCAAGAAATTCCACAAATGAACCCTGACAAGGCACACCTGTGCAGTGACAACCATTTCAGGTGACTACCTCATGAAGCTCATCAAGAGAAGGCCAAGACTGTGCAAAGCAGTGATCAAAGCAAAGGGTGGCTATTTTGAAGAATCTAAGATATAAAACATGTTTTGGGTTATTTCACACTTTTTTGTTTACTACATAATTCCATATGTGTTCATACATAGTTTTGATGCCTCGAGTGAGGATCTACAATGTAAATAGTCATGAAAATAAAGAAAAAACATTGAATGGGAAGGTGTGTCCAAACTGGTAGTGTGTGAGTGTATATATATATATATATCTGCTATAATGTGTGTGGAGCGCACTTTAACTGCTAGGCTTTTCAGTCTGGATGAATTATGAATAAACAAAAAGCTAGTATTTGCAGGACAATAAATCATTTTTACCTCAACTATAGCCTCTGAGATATTTTTCCATTTGTATCAGAGAAGAAAAGGTGGACTGTGCATGACTTCTGCTGCTGGCAGATATTCGAGCCAGTGAAACTGTGGCTGGATATGTGCATCATTCTTATTAGACCAAACTGATTGAAATTTACCTAATTGATATGCTTGTACTTCCAGTACTATAATTTCTTGTAAACCTGACTGATACAGCAATATTTACAAGATAATAATTGATATTGGCTTGACAGATTTACTGGTCTAATTCACATGCACATCTTAAGCTTGTGGGATTGTTCTGTTATCTGTAATGAAGGGACAGTTTGGGTTATAATTTTACTGTTTACAGTTTACAGTTTTGGATAAATAGAGGTTTGTTTATAGCTTGCATGATTGTCTGATGGCTTGTGCCCTTTCAGAGTTCACTTTATTGATGTTTGTGTGTCCACCTCCTGGGTATTAGAATTGCGCAATTTGCTAAACAAATTGTCTTAGATTTAAATTGCTATGGCAGCCACCTCTGGAAAAGAATGCTCATAGCATCCACACCCATTTAGGCAAATATAGGAATAATAGTGCTCTGAGAGTGGGCATAAATAAATACAGGATATACTGTAGAGTCTGGAAAACATCAAGGAGTAGCAGTCACAGCTCCCCTTGGGACAAGGCATCACTCTCTTTCTTCTTCTCTCTGTGAGAATGACAAACATGATTTAGTGATGGACGAGGGGTTTGTCTGCCGTTATACATCTCTCTGTTCTTCTGCTCTCCTCATTGCTGAGTATCTTTACCCGACTTGTCTCCCTGTTCTCGCATCAGTATCTCTTTCCTTGCCTCTCCCAGTATCTTTTCAGTGTGTGTTAACTCGGCCTCTCTGTGTCTGTGTCATATTACTCAGAGCGCAGGATGCGGCTGCTGAAGCATGCTGACAAGAGAGCAGGAGATGATGCCAGCTCCCCAGGCAGGAATTGGACTTATCACCAAAATGGATTCCCATTTGATACTGACTCCAAAATCCATTTGAACCAATCTACCTTCTGTAGCTTAAAACTTGATGCACTATTTCAGTGTGTTTTTCACTTTTTTATGACATGGGATGAGAAGAAAGAGCAGAAAGGTTAATTGGTAAACTGGATTTCTATTTGATTATTATAGTCTTTCAAGTCAAATACTCTCAAACACTGTTACAGATGTAGCTGTGTATTAATAAACACTTAAGGAAACCCAGATAGTGATAGATGTCTTTATGTAGCATTTATGAAATCTAGAAATTACAGTTGACAAGGGGAAAGAAGAAAAATAAGACAAAAAAAGACAGATAGATAAAATTAATAGAAAGAGTTCCCACTGTAAAAACTTAAAATAATAAAAATATTCTCCTTTCTTAGTTTTGTTATTAGATAGCTGGCACATTAGTTACAATTTAAAGTTTGCAAGTTATTGAATAATTTTAACTGTGAATAAATGCAAGCATGTATGATAGATTCATTGTCCCTCAAGTTCTGTAATGAACTGATTTTAATTATATCTGTCTCTAAAAACAAAACTGTACTTGGCTAAATTGCAATTAAAAAGGTTGGAAACAAATAACACATTCATATTTCAGACAGAAGGTGTTGGCTGTGTTATTGGCAAATGAATTGCTTTGCAGTCGCTAAGAAATAGAGTGAAGAAATCTCATGAAAACATGAGCTCTTCAGCAAGAGCTGTCTGTAGCTTGAAGATCAAGCCTTTTTGAGTTTGCCCAATGGAATTTAAAAGGGTTTCATAAATACTAAGATGTGCAGAACTTCCCCTATTTCCCAAGCAGCACTGAACTATTTAGAAAGGATCAAAAGAATTCCAATGGAATTCAATACCTCTCATGTGAATAAGCAAATTAAATAATCATTTGAACTGCAAAAGTTGATGCTCTGTTTAGTGGAGGTCACCAAAAAAAAAAAAAAAAACATGTAGAAAACTTAAATACCTTCTTAGAGATCGTGAGTGATATAGCAAATCGTTGCACTTGGGCAGTAGGAATGAGTCAGGAAATTTTTATTGCATCCTATTTTCACTCGAGGAGTACAAAAAATGTTTTAGAAAGTAGCAGAAAGGATTGGTGTCATTGCAGTTACCTTTTGTGGGAAAATAATAGCCTGCAGGAGTTGTGCTAGTGAGGGAGAATTACAGAATAGTGGCAGGAAGGAGGATTTTTTTGGGGGCCCATGAAAAGTGAAGCTAAACAGCAGCCACTATGGCCATGAGTGACAATAACTGGATGATAAAAGAAAAGAAAACAAAACAAAATAAAAAAGCTACACATTATTAAAAGTAGAGACAAGTAAAAAAGTCAGTGAATTCAGTAATTAACTGTCCTTCACCATGTGCATAGAAATAGAGCATGTATGCAATTCATTAAAAAAATGCTATTCACTAGGAATTATTCAACAGGTCTTTGAAGTTCTATATAGTTGACTGGTGTTATGCTAACTTTACCTGGCTGAGTTTGTGCTTGACCTAATTTTTATTTAATTTTTTGAAGGATTCCCAAACTGAATATCTTGATGACTGTGCTAGTCTTTGACTCTGCATGTTTTTCCTGTTTGTACAGTAGCATCTAATGTCACTGCACCACACAGGTGCAGGTTTTACCACACCAACACTGAGTAGTTAGGAGTGTTCTTGTTTTTTTGTATAGTGTTGGTTGGCAAATAGTTTCTAGCTGCATTACTGCCACCTTCTGATTGTAGTTGCTTGTTACTTTGTGCAATTCTCCTTTTGGAGCTGAATGCAGCATGAGATATGATTTCTGTGCAAACATATAAGTGTGGTTATGTCACATCTAGCTTTGAAGTGACAAGCATCTAAAAATTGCACCTGGTCTTAAAGGGATATACATGCACGTGTATTTTCTAGAGTTAGTGGGTTAAATAGAATATTTACCAATATAATTTTTATATTAAGTGATGTTGCTATGAGGTCCATAGTGAAAACAACCCACGGAGGTCTAATCCCTTCAAAGTACTGCTGCGTTATCCATCCATCCATCCATCCATCTCTCCATCTCCCTTCTCCCCAGCCACCTCCTTCAGCTCTTCTGGGGGAACACAGAGGTGCTCCCAAGCCAGCTAAGAGAAGTAATCTCTCCAGTGTGTTCAGGGTCTGCCCCAGGCATGACACAGCCTGGGGTAGGATACCTTCTAAGTGAGGTGAAGTGTTTGGATATGCACGAAACAGGTGGAGTAGTCACTCTACTCTGAGCTCCTCACCCAAAGGCACCCTTGCCCTCATAGGAGGAAGGGAGTCTGGGCTGAAAGCTTCAGCACGTCTGCTGGGGTATAGAGTAGAGTTGAAAAATGTGAAGCTCAAATATCATATTTTGTCTTAATCTATAGTAAATGTGAAGGATTTGGTGGAAGATGAAAGAATTTGTTCGCTTTATCAACAGGCCCAAAAAAAAAAAACTGGCATTCAGAACAGCACCACCTTAAAAGTTGAATGAGACAGACATTCACTGGCCTACAGCAAAAAATGGCTGTAATATATCACTGGGGAGTCTGAAGGTGCTATTGATGAATGCCAATGACTCAACAATTACTTCAAAGGTGATATTTCTGGCTTTTAAAGCTCACTTTGACATTTCCAAATTTCATTCTCATCTCGGCATCTTAAAGGAACAGCCCAGTAGTGAGAAATGAGTTTAGCTATAATGACACACCTATTGATTCTGGCTGACAATAGCTGCACTCGTGTGCTAACTTGTGATAGATGTTTAATATCATGTAAGCATGATGGAGATAAAGGCTGAAAGCAGCACTGTGAGAGCTCAAAAGAGTCTTTGATATTTGGGTCCAGGAAATGTGTCATTTCTGTCCCCATACACACACTTCATGAAATGATGTAAGAGTGTGTGTTTATTCGAGTTTATGAATAAGGGGATCAAGCTGCTAAGAACCCTTCAGGGCAGTGTGTCCACGCGCACACACACACACACACACACACACACACACACACACTGTATGTGCACATGCCTTATTATTATTGCATATAGTGAGTGAGTTCATCAAACCCCCAAAGGCATCAAGAGCCTAGCAGTGAAGAGGAACATACCTAAACAGAATCAGCATATGTGTGTTATTGTTGCTGTTTCATCTTGTGCATTGTCTTACCCCCCATGCCTGACAGGCAACATGAAGATAATAAAAGAGGTGGCTGTAACATAAACAGAAATAACATAAAACTGAGAATAGAAACAGCAGCAGTGAAAGAGTGATGCAGATAGTTGAGATAAATGTGAGAATGGGAGCAGCTTGTTCAGCAAGGAATTTCTGTTTTAAAGAATTGATTATGAAATCTTGAACCACTGGTTATAGAGACTGTGGTCACAAGGAAGGAATATTTAATATAGATTTTCCCCTTTGGCCTGTTTAGGCCCGCCAAGGATTTGGCAGCAATTTTACAGCTGCCTTAACCTGAACTCTTAGCACAATGTAGTGTAATATAATAACTATAATAATGACAAACCTTGAGAAAGTGAGAACTTCATTTTGGTCAACCTTCCTCTTATGTTTATTTATTCCTCATCAGTACAAAACACTCGAATAATGTGCTTACATGTGCAGATGCCTACATACATGATGGAAAACACATATACTGTAGATATATAATGATAATACATATTGAAGTTGACACATAACGTGGGGAGGAGGGGGATCGATGTGATAATTCCTTCAAAGCTGAACAGCAGCAGCAGCATTTTTAAGATGAAAGCAAAGAGCCGAGAATTAACCCTTTCCGTCAAACATCAGTTCAGAGCTGCTGTGAAATTTTCCCTTCAGGGATCACAGTTCCCTGAGTGTGGCAACTCCTCTGCTTGGAAAATGCCACCCACTGCCTTCTTCCTGTAGCTGCTGGTAATGTGAAGTCATATCCTGAATTGTACATTTTTATGTGTGATTTGATGCAGTCCAGAATTATCTTTCTAGTTTCGCAGGAAATAAATGCTTAGTTACAAATCCGAAGGTCAAGTGTCTGTCTGTGCAGGCTTTGCTTTTTTTTGTCCAGTTTAGTGCCAGAAGGACTGGTTCACCATTAAATGGCCTACCTGTGAAAGTAGAGCTTGTAGACTGTGCCTCAGGGATGTGCTAAGCATGTTTTTTTTTTTTAATTAAAGATTTAATGAAAGTAAATCTGTGTTATCACCTAACACACATAAGACCCCTAGTTCAAGATTGAGAGGAGAAAAATCCCTGGGAGGCATAAAAATCTGCCAATTCAAATATGTGGATCCATCCATTGTGGTGACCCCTTGTGAATAGATAAATAGTAAATGGACTGATTCTTATATAGCGCTTTTCTACTCTACCTGAGCACTCAACGCGCTTTATACAACATGCCTCATTCGCCAATCCATACAAGCACTTTTTTTCTATGCTTTTTCAATTGAAGTGCTTTCTATCTATATAAATGAATTTCCCTCTGGGATCAATAAAGTTATTGTTATTCTTATTCTTATCTAACATTCATACACATTCATACTCCAATGGATGCATCGGAGAACAACTTGGGGTCAGTATCTTGCCCAGGGATATTTGGCATGCAGACTGGAGCAGCCAGGGATTGAACCACCAACCTTCCGATTGGTAGATGACCTGCTCTACCTCCTGGGCTACAGGCACCCCAATAATAATAATAATAATAATAATAATAATGAGGGAGTAGCCGAAAGAAACTTTGAATCTGTGTAATGTAAAGAACAGGTCCTTGTAGTGTAATGCTAATGACACGAGACACAGAAGTACTCTTTGATTTTGAATACTTATAATGGAATTTTTTGGGCAGTTATGCACAAATGCCTGCTTATTTACATCATTTTTTGAGGAAGCTGAACACATTTGTATCTTTCTTCCACTAACTTTAAACATTTAAGAGTGAATGGCATTTTACAAGATCACAGTGCATTATTACTTGTAAATACTAAAGGCAAATGTAGTGTTAAATTTAAATTCAGTGGATCAAAATGTAGACTGATACAGTCTAGGATTCAACAGAAGACACAGTCATACTCATCTTTAAAATTGTTCTGAAGTAATTGCATAAGCATACTTTCCCACTCTGAGTGCTGACAAAACGACGACAACAGATAATTCATTAAAGCTACACACAAAGATGTAGAAGTTCAATAAGTATCAGTAAAACATAAGGGAAGACTGTAATCTGTCATGCTGTAAAGAGAAATTTTCTGCTCCAACAGAAAAGAAGTGGGAACTGATTTTGTTTGAGCCCAAGTTTTTATGCTTGAATTGATTTAATTCCATAATGATAACAAGAAAAAAAAAGAATGGGTTAGCAGCATCTGAAAGTTACTGTCTTGTTCATTAGAATTTCAAGTGTTTGCAAGGACAAAATAGACTGAGTTAGAGTAATATGGATCCATTCTGCACCTGCCGCACTTACTTTATGTTAAAATTGAGTGCACTGACATTTAAAAAGACTCATGGCATTTAAGTCCATTAACATAGTAAATTGTGTTGCTTGTTCACAAGATGTGTGTTAGAGTATGTGCTTGTGATTTTGTCAGTTTGCCGAGTGCAGGCTCTGCAAGAATAAATATAACAGATGGAGACATAAAGGTGGAAATCATAAGCAATGCAGAAAAATCTCTGAAATGTAAAGACCCTAAATTCTCCTGTAAAAATAACAAAAACTAAATATTTTTCAGTGCTTTGATTGACACAGAGTCTGATTACCTGTGTTTTTATGATGTTTGTTTGTTTGTATTTTTGTTTTGTTTTTTTTAAGAACAAAAAGTCATGAAGAACCTCTTTAGAAGTTTCTTATCTTTAGCTTTATGCCCCAGTAATGTTCTGGCCTCTTCAATTTATTTGAGGTGGTAACACAAACAGAAAAAACTTGACTCAAATACTTTAACTTTAAAGGCTTTAAAAGAAAATACTGTATCCTTTGTTGACACTGAAGAGCAAGTACACAATAGGGTATAAGTACACAACTGTATAAGGAAAAAATGTGCCTCTCGTTTCTTACATTACTGAAACATATACAGCATTATGTGAAAATCACATGCTATGGAGAGCCACTGAATATAGCCACTTTGTGTAATTGACTTGTTTGTAAAAGAAGGAAAGATGAGGCGAGGCAAGGTGGTAAAATGAGAAATGAAAAGGAGAAACAGTTATTATTTGTAATAAAAAGGTGATGGAAATCAATATAACAGTAGCGTAAGGCATGGCTGTAATAACTTTCTGGTGGAAAAAAAAGAAAGAAGGAGAGGGAAGGACAAAGGAAAGAATGCGAGAATGAAGGAAATAAAAGTGCAGACTCTGTGAGTGACATTTTGAGATTGTCCATTTCAGGACACTGGAGCAGCAAAGGTTATTACATTTTACTGAATATCATATTCCAACCCATGAATAGAAATCCTTTCTTGAGTTGTGGCCAAAGGGAATTGAATTATATGTAGGCACATAATGTACAGCATTGAATAAACTCATAATAGACGATGAGAGAGGGGGTGAAATGCTCCTTTGTCCTCTACTGGCTCAAGTTGAAATGGACAGTAGTAAATCTTACAGACAGTAAGAGATGACCTATTCCTTTGAGCAATTCATTACCAATGAGTGTGGTACTGAGAGAGGGACGGCTCGCTCATTACAACCTATTAGATCTTCACAAACCAGAGATTTTCCTGGACTTGAAAAAGGTATGAGTCAACTTTCAACTTTAACTGCTAATCAGTTTGCCTGCAGCAAAGAGAGTGAAGAGAAACAAAAACAGATGTAAAGTGTAAGTGAACCAAAAGCTTACTAATGCAATAAATATGAAAGTACTATTGTTTTTTTTTTTTTATGTATGATTACTCAGTGGAGTTAGATGAAAAGATGAATTCCCAGTGACTGTAATATACTGTAATAATCTGGTATTTAGTGTTCTCTCTGCTGTTTGTTGCAAACTGCTTGCTCACATGGTGTACATATTATTCATCCATGCACATGGTTTATTATTTGTGAACTTTGTGAAGTAGTTAGTCATTTTATGTGCAATCTGTAATGACTGCAGTGAATTAAATCTGATTTTGGCATTTGATTTACATCATTGGTGACCATCTTGGCCTTTAAGTGGACAACAAATCCACACAGTTTATTTAAGAGACAAAGTTGTACCATTGACAAGCAACCTGGAAACCCTTCGACTCATCTGCTGACTTAGCATTTGGGGACAATGGCCAGTTTTTCGGGGCTAACTATAGGTGACATCTCAGTTAAAACTTTGTGTTACATCTGAGGGTCATTGTTTACAAAGGCACATAAATATAAAGAAGCAAAAGAGAAAAAAAAACCGATTCAATCAAAGCCTAACATTTTTTGTCAAGAGAAGTCAAACTGCAAGCAAAGGACAAAAAACCCCCAGAAGGCTTCTGTTGTCAAAAATCTTGTCCCTTGCCTACAGATTTTGGATATTCATATATGAATATATATGCTTATATTAATCAGCACCTAACTATCTGCAAGTCATTCTTCTTTTGTGCTGCAGTTTGAACTACTGCAGAAACTGGTTAAATGCATTTCAGATATAGTCTAATATACTAGCTACTTTACTGGTTCACTGTTCACTAAAAAATTATATTGAAAACAGATTACTGTTGGTGGAAATCTGATTTAGGATCCAAAGTATATGATTTGATATAGGCTGTACGCCTGATATCCTACCTGACGCAAACTTCCCGAGAAAACACAGATTTGGGTATCCCCAGAGTTTAGTTTTTGCTGTTGGTAAACTAGACAAATTTGCTTGTTGACCCAAAGTTGAATTTAACATAACTTCATGTGACATCATGAACTTCACTCCAACAAGCATAATGTATCAATGATAAATCCCTAAAAACTATGACCACAAACTTTCTTAGCATTAATCAAGTAATTCATTAGTGATGTGCCTAGATGAATACCAGCACACCAGAAACTTCTTGTTGAAGGGCTGCCAATATTTACCCAAAAGGAAATGGAGATTAACAGTTATGTTAGCGTTTTTGCACATATATTCTGAAATAGCAAATCCTAAAGCACAGCTCTAGCATTTAGTCAGTTAATTGATTAGTTGATCAACTGGTAACTATTTTAAAATAAATCATTTGTGGTCTGCAGCATCTCAAATATATCACTTCAAAGAAAGAAGACACAATATAATAAAATACCTGTGAATAACATTGAAACCTTTTTCTTTTTTTTGGATACTTTATTTGCAGACATAGGGCAGGCTGATCGATAATGAAAAAATTGTCAGTTTTAGCACAACTCTAAGAGCCTCAGTCTAAATGATATAATGTGACAGGTTCTGAATATACAGCAGCTGATCATAATAAGATCAGTGGTGCTTTAGGGGTAGACAGATTATTGCCACATCCAACTGGAACATGCCATTAGGTAGCACAATCACTCATAATGACAGGAGGCAGAAATCATTCTCTCTCTAAAATCGCACTGAGGCAAAAGCCTCATTAAATATGTATGCATACACCAGAGTTGCCATTTTGGAAAATCTGAAAAATCCTAGATAATAGGCTGAAGCCCCCTTTTTCTCTAGCAGCAATTTGAACTCTGGGGTTAAAAAACCTCCCAGGAGCCTCTTATTTACTATAGGTCTACACACAGACACACAAAGGGCATTCAGAAACGAGCTTCAGTTTTGTCTTACACAGACTGACCATCAGCCTTGTTGGTCTTTTTCTTTTTTTTGCCAAGTGTGCTACTTCTTTGTAACTGGAGCCCTGAAGCAGTCACTGTATTCATTATTAAAATGCAAACTTATCAAAGTCAACTTCTCATCACTTAAATCATTTCAAGGCTGAGTGGCTCCCATGTCTCAGCCTCCTCCTCCATTTTTCATTTTCGCTGCTTGCCCATCCTCATTTCAGTAAGATGGTCTGCCAGTCATGTGAAATTGCCACCATTTGCATAACTGATGCAGGGTTAAGGGTGCAAACTGCAGCAGTGTTGATGTCACAAATGCAATCAGAGATGGTAGCACAGGAATTAATTGGCCCGCCACATTATTTCCTTTCTACAGCTTCACTCTCACCTTTGCTGTCGCTTCAAGACTTGAGAAGTCACAAAGTGACAAGAGGTTAAAGAACTATAACACCTCTAAGGATCATGCCAGGTTAAAGACAGGTTTGCTTTATATGTAGATCATTTTTAGAAATTTTCCCATGAAGTTACATCAGAGTAGTTTCTCTGTTTTTGGCTGCTTTTGCCCATGTCAGTCAAGGAAAAGGACCTTTATAAACAGCGATAAACTGTCTACATTAAGGATTTAAACTTCTCATGATTCCAGTTTATTATTCTCAACACTTTAGCCTCATTATGCTATTAGATTGTTCAAAATATAGTCATAAATAAAAAAAAATTCCAGCTAGTCTTGCTCTTTAGCATTCTTCAACTAGGATTCATTTTTGCTCCATGCGCAAGTGTTAATTTATTTTTTAGTAACTTTTAGAATTAAAATTACTGTATTTTATGTCAGGGTTGACAGGATTGTTGATCAATACCAGTGTCTCCCAATTTTAAGACACTCCCAGCATATAACAGCTAGTCATTAGTGCAGTTATAGCCACTCTAGGGAAGATTTTAATGTAGTGTAAGGACACATTCACATACCTCCCTGCTGCGACATGTGAATGATCCTGTTTCAATCTGTTTTCTGATATAAAAAATGAAATATATATATATATATATAATTTGTTTTCTCAAATTAAAGCCAAATTAGTTCAAGTAGGTTAAGACACTAAATAACGTCTCCCCCTTCATGAAAAATACAACCTTTTCACCACAATGAATCAGGAATGAAACGCATCAGTATAGGAAAGGATTTGCATAATCTCAATTATGACAGGATGAAACTGGATAAAAAAAATTATTTCAAATTTGATTCATTTTGACATGCAAATTTAATTTTTGTCTTAACAAGGCTAATCTAGAGTCACATAGAGTCCCTGAATCCACCCAAAGTCCACCCATTTAAAAATCACGTTACATTGTCCATTTTTTTAACATCCACTGTCAGAGCACAAACTACCCCACAAAGGAGAGCTGCTTCTACATAGGACTGAGTTAGGAGTCAAGCTAAAGAACTTTTTAACAGAAAGTAAACTAGCTTAAAGTTAACTGGTAATGCTAGGGGTGCCATTCCCCCATCGACAATAAGGTTTTCCTAAGTTAAATTACGCCCATGAGCACAAAATGTCAGTAGCTACAGAAACATGTACAAAGTTATTTGAAATTTTTACTACTATGCTTCTAACTTGCTAACCTGTTAGCTATCAGCTTTCTAATAATTATTATTATTTTTTTAATGTTTCTATCTGTGTTGAGGGGATGAGGCCGTTAAATCATTTGGTCTAAAAAATTCAAAACTGCTGTTTGATTTTAACACATACAGGGTTTTGGTTATTAACCCTTTATTACCTACCATAGAACAATTCTGCCAGAGCTTATCTTTACATGTCTACATGCTGTAGTGCCATTTTTGGAGTATTTCAACTTGCTATACATCAATGTAACCTCTATATCCCAAATCATAATATGCGTATAATAAGTCCGTAGTAACTACATAAATTGCTAAAAAGTGCAATAAACCACAAAAAAAATTTGAAAAACTTGAAAAACGTTATGTTTTACACATATTTTTGTAGATACAGAAATGTCAAAGCTGTATCCCTCAAAATTGTAACAGAAAAACAGTTGCACAAAGTCCTTTCAAACCACAGGACATCTATTGTGAGTCGGGTTTTTTTTGATATAGTCATTTCTATAAACCTTAGCGAACATCTCTTGATCAATAGTATGCAAATTGTCATGACCATTGATCAATGGTTCAATGGTCATGACAATTTGCATACTATTGATCATGAAACTGACCAAATGGCCCATTGTTAGTCAGTGGTGCTAGTTTCGGTCATTATGCAAATGTACTATTTATAAGGTTGGGGAATCCTGCAGTCAGCTGAGACTGAAGAAGTCACTTGGATAAGT
>VUQS01055363.1:0-15517 GCA_015108495.1 Heterochromis multidens | reverse complement strand
TTTTTTTTTTTATCTTTTTTTTTTTTTCTTTGGCTTTTTTTTTTTTTTTTTTTTTTTTTGCTTTATTAGAAATTGTGGCTTAAGTTTCCTGTCTTTCCTCTTTAATACAAATGGTTATATTGTGCATTAAATAAGAGTGTACAAAGGCAATACTATACATTGATCATTTTGTTTAAAAAAACACACACACACACAAGCAGTACCTTTTTGTGTGATTGGTGATTCAAATTTAAATTTACCAGAAATTGTCATGACAACCTTTTAAAACTCACTTCTGTCTGTTCTCTCTGTGCCAGTACTTTCCACATTTTGTTACATGACAGTGCTTCCTACATTTAGGGCTGATTCCAGCTCCAGTTTATTATATTAGCTCATTGTATGCTGCTCTTTGATATGTTATACCTTTTCTGCAGCTTGTTCATAACACTTGGAGAATAGCAATAATAACCAAAGACATCCATCCTGATTTCTGTCCAAATATCTGCTGGTTGAGGACCAGTAGAGGCACACAGTGGCAACAACCATTAAGCTGCCTAGGCAGGAGCACTGTGCTAACAAAGGGGAATTGAAGTTGTACTGTACCTATAGCACAAGCAGTTTGTCAAGCTCCTGAGAATGAGCTGCTGTCCTTGAGTTGGTGAAGTAGAGGAAATTAACGTTGGATTTGAACTGCAAGACAGGGCAGACTGGAGGCAGCAGAGCCTGACGGGACAAATTAGCTATGATGACCTGGCCAAGAGCAAATATAAGGGAAGAGCTAGTTTCCCTGCTATGTGATCTCCTCTCACGTCACCCAAAGTCCAGTGGAGCAGGTCAGACCTTGAAGTGATAAATGGATGAAAGTAAAAGTGCAAAACTCTTTAAGGTGATCTGATTTATACTTGGGAAAAAAAGTGTTTTACATTTAGTGGTGGTCATTTAAAACAATTTAACTTTTTTCATGGAGAGTAATATTCACTTCTATATCCCAACCGACACTTATCTGAATAATTTGAGTTGGCTCTTTCATAACCAGAGTCTACGGAGACAGTTAAGAACTGGAAACACTGAGGATGAATTCTGTTAACAGCTTTGAGAACACAGATAATGCCTACCTCCCTATTTGAATAGCTCAGAGCCATTCGAATGAGGATATAAAATGTTTAAATGGGACCTATGCCTTTCCATCCATCCATCCATCATCTTCCACTTATCCACTTCAGGGTTGAACATGGCCAATGTTTTAAATAAAGGAAGTTGGCCTTTTGCGAGTAATCTCTCCAAGCCAAAGGCTCAGGCTTCAGATTGCTCTAAATGCTTCATTTCAGACAGTTTTTTTTCTACTCTTGGCCTGTATGATGTCACTGAGTGGGGATGTCACATGGACAAAGCTTTGGCTGTGAAGAAACCTCGTCCACCTGCTGTTCAAATCTTCTGTTTGCAAGGGGCAGCCAATCAGAAGAATTTTGGCTTAAATGGTGAAGGGAGTGAAAACAGCTTGTTTCAGGCAGTGGGTGAACTGCAGCAAAAACCCAGCATAAGATAAATAAGGATTATTATGAACCATGAATCACGCAAAGCTACTCTAGTGGGTTCCAGGAATAAAAATGTGCAGCTGGAAATGAGCATAATAGGTTTACTGTAGGGCTTTAAAGCATTTTTCTACATTTGGAGGAAGTAGGCACTTTAAGATGATTCCTTGGAGAATGAAGATATTTTTCTAATTATTTCTCCAGATGGCCACATCTGAAGAAAGGGTGCAGTTTGTTTTGACTAAAGTAATTTCATGTATCATTTGATGACATTTCAAACCATGAAGAGTGTGCTTTTTCCACTGCATTCTTTGTGGACTTATTGGCTGACAGACATCTGAGGTCTATAGTATGAAGCAGGATTTTGTCTTTTCAAGGAAACTTCGGGGTTAACCCTGGGTTTTCTGTACTATGAAGGTGGTTCACTAATTACTGGGGTAAATCACCATGGTAACTTATGGTAACTCACATGATAACCTGCTCCGGAGAAGGTTAGGTTCAACCAATTTTTCGGAAAATAGCATCACCATTCTTGAAAGAGCCCTCGGACCTCAGTGCA
The DNA here is from genome assembly GCA_015108495.1 of Heterochromis multidens. NCBI lineage: Eukaryota > Metazoa > Chordata > Actinopteri > Cichliformes > Cichlidae > Heterochromis > Heterochromis multidens. The sequence continues at coordinate 13,447 of VUQS01055363.1, read as the reverse complement.
TGGACAGCAGGAAGGTGTAAAGCTTTTTAATAGCATCTAAAGTCTTTGTATTTCCCTGATGAGCATCGGTAATAAATACAGATTCCTAAATACAACTTTATTCCTTGATTTTTTTTTCCTGTTGGATGCAAACAATTTTACAAAAGTTTTATTCTTCTATAAGCATTGATAAATTATCCTAAAATAGGACACCTGTTTGTACTTGATGACCTATCAAATTTGTATGTAGACTAAGGTGACATTTGAACTCTGTTTTTATATTTATTCTTTACCTGCTTTCAGACTGTTAAACACCACCGAGGCTGCAGCTGAAAGAATACAAACTAAAACTGTCTTTTAAACGTTTAATGAAATATTTGATTGCAATTTCTTGTGGTTTAATGATATTTTTGTGATACTAATAAGTCCGTTAACTTACACAGTAGGCATTTTTGTTGGCTCTCTTTCCTGGCTTCAGATAGGCTAAACTTTATTAATACAGTAGCTCTCCTCCAGTCTTGCTGACCAAAGCACTCAAAGCGCTCACACATTCATACAGCACTTTTAACACTAAACTGCTGTACAGTGATTTTCCTCTCACACACACTCATGGCTTTGTCTACATGTGTTGCTTTCAGTTTGTATTGTGTTTTTAACATCTTCATGTTTTTCTAATAGTACAGTTTTATTTTTCTTTGTAAAATCAGCCACTCTGCTGCCAGTACACTTATCCATGTTTGTGATTGGTCAGATGCTGCCACCCCTTTCATATGAACGGCAGGGGAAACCCTGGGTTAAGTTAACAAGTTGATAACCAGCTTCGTTTGACTGCTCGCATCTGTGATGATCATCGTTGTTATTTTTGGTCTGTTTGCCCATACTGTGATTGAAAAAGCAAAATATGGTTGTGGCTTAGCTCTGTGTGAGAATGCTGTGACGCCTTCTGTCATTACTACAACCTTAGACCATCCAGGTGACTAATTTTACCACCTGTCCTTTGGTGTTTCATGTTGTGGTGAGTTGCTCATCACAATCACATATTATCAGTCAAGCCATAGTAAAGCACTTGAAGAGTATACATTTAGGGCGCCAGCTAACAGCTGCTTTCATTTTGGACTCTTTATTTGGTCCATAAAAAGTAATCATAATTTTAAAAATCCAAACACAACTCTCCAAATATATATGTGTGTGTGTGTGTGTGTCTATATATATATATATATATATATATATATAATCTTAATCAGAATATGAAGATATGAATTCAGTATTAAGGCAAGGCACCCTCTTCATCAAAAACACAATACTTGCTGGCTTGACTCTGCAATCTAATGATGGCCCTCCTTTCATAAGGAGACCATACTGGGGTGTCCTGCTTCCAAGTTAAGCAGACGGTCTGGTTGTCTCACAGAGAGCCGCCTGCTCCCTGTGCAGCACCATTCTTCCAGATTGCTATTTCCTAGCTCTCAGCACAGACTAGTTCCACCTCCACTAGGCACGTAATTACTGTCACGATCGCTGATGCCAAGACTTGGAACAGCTGTGTGTTGAGTTGGAACACAACGCCAGTTGTAATGTTTAAGTGTGCATGTGAATGAAAGAGACAAAGAGAGGGAGAGAGCATGTGTGTAAAAGGACACAAAGAGACAGAGGGACACAGGAGAGCAAGAAGAAGCAGGAGAGTGTGCAACATTTTCTGCATTTTGCTGCTTTGTGTCACTGAACTGCGTGTGTGTAGTTCCTCCTCAGCTGTCTTTGAACATGAGGGCAGTAAAACAGAAGTTTCCTCTCCGCTGATTAACTTTCTTTAAATGCAGCACACCTAATTACGTGCTTAAGAAGTGGCTGAGGAATCCACATTGTGATTACCACTTGCTGCCAGGTGAATGTTAAAAGAGCCTATTGGAGTTTCGCACACAATGACAGAAGCTGCCTTTTCAGTGAGCTGAGTTTATACTGTTGGTGTGTCTACGGCTTTGTTTCAACAGCAACCCTGTGACCTGCAAGAAGACAGAGGAAGCTAATTACCGAGTATGAAAGACCACAGGCCGCACACTGACGCACATACAGTATGTTTGAGGAAGGTTTATTAAAGTGAGGAAAGCCTGGATTGTGTGCTGGAATTAACCAAGATTGCATATGTCATATAGTAACAGAAACAACAGCAACACTTAAACTTCCCTTAACAGATGCTTATTAATAGATGCAAACTTGTGAAAAAGGCAGCTCCAGTATTGTCCTCAGTCAGAGAATGGCTGTGAAAGAAATAATGAGTGCAGTTATGAGACTGTGAGGGAGTAATCAATCATCATTGACTGTTGTGCTGCAGGGTGCGGAGGGGCCCTCACTTACTTGGCAGTGGATTGCCACTACTGTTCCAATTTTCTCCAAAGCCCACTTAATATTGAGACTGTTACATTTTAGGGCAAACAAAACAAAAAAATAATGGTGACGTGCTGCATCCTAGCAAGCTGCAAAAAAATCCATCATGTTAAAAAGATAGCTGCCTGTTCACACATCCACCAGAGACAGAGGAACACTGGTTTTCATTGAAAGTCATGTGATCCATGTGGCTTTAGGTGTATTATTCACTTTTTTGACTTAACTTTAACTGAAAAAGACTACAGTAAAGATTATTGTGCTTACCCACAGAGCACAGGATCCAGAAACCCAATCCACTGGTTGTTTAATTCCAGGGATCCTCTCTGTGTTCTGGGTGTAAATGTTTGAAGGTGAAAAAGGCCATTCAGACCAAAAGATTGGGGTTTTTAAACTTCCTGGGTGTGTCTAGTATCTAGGGGTGTGGGGAAAAAGCTGATATAGCATAATATTGCGATATTTGCATGGTGATATTGTATTGATACAGGGACATCAAATATCAAAATGAATGAAATTTTATTTAATAAATAAAATACTCTGGGCACACTTACTGTAGCTTGACAAAGCTACCTCCTAATTCAGAGCAAGCTAATGGCTCAGTTACACGAGTCAAAATAGGACAGCAACCTCCTTGCATTTACAAAAAAAAAATAAAAAATCGGTGGCTGCCTGGTGATTGTATTGAATTTTTTCACATTCTGCGACCGATTGCAACTTGTGGCGACTAAATGGTTGAGGGTGTTGCACACTCACGACCACTGTTGATGACAAGGCGATTGCACAGGTCCACTAATTGTTGAATTATCAGAAATGACCCGATTCATTTGCATACGGACTGACTGACTCCATCTAATGGCAACATTTATGGCGGGTTTTAATGTGCCAGTGTTGGTATACTTGAAAATCTCATTTTGCAGCCAAAAAAAACAAAAAAACAAAAAAAAAAAACTGAAGTGAGAAAACAGATATTGGCAAAGTTTAACTTTGAGGACGTAATTTGCAGTTGAAAAAAAAGTTATAAATTGGAATATATGTTATTGCAATACTCCACATATCACCAAATGTTAAAAATCGCAATAATATCGTATTGCGGGGTGTCTGGTGATAACCACCTCTACTAATGTCAGGCTGTTTAGTGCAGAGAAAGGTGTGGTGGTAATGTATTTAAACTTGTTTTTCTGAGCATGTCTGCCTACTCTTGCTCGCCTGTGATATCTTATTTATCTTATTTATCCTTTTTCTCTCTACTTTTTACTACTTAGTTTTTAAACTCATATTGCTCTAGTTTTTATCTTGTCAAATTTTCAGATGCTGAATGACTTGTTTTTCATCTCGTCAAACACATTTCATTGTAATGTCCACCCTGTGTTAACTTGCATATGACAAATAAAGCTGAAACTGAAAAGTTCCGGAAATTGCTCCGTGGCAAAGTCAAATTGCATACCCGATATAAGTTTCGCTGATCTTCCCCTTCCAGTTGTGCCTTTGCAGTATGGGCTCCAGTGTGTCAAAACAGAAGTCCTTCAACTTGATTTTTATTTCATGGAAGTGGACAAGTACAGGGAGTAGAGTGGGTGGTGACTGACAGTTATGTTGGTGTGGCCAAAAAACTCCTGCCTTCTCGCTGCGCTCTGTGCCAGCCCACAATCACACAGCGTCACACGCCATAGTTCAGGTCATTTCCACTGACCATTCTTCATCAGGACGTTACCGTAGAAATCTGCATCGACCGTCTGAATTTTTGGCAACTAATCCAGTGAATGATAAAAAAAATATGACTAGCCTGCAGCTCGTCCTACTCCTGACCTGACGTGCTGCCTTCAGGCTTGGTAAGTGTCGGTTCTTCAACTGAAAACTGCTTGGTCATAACCATGGACCCAGCTCATCACAAGTGATGATCCTCAATATGAAAGTCATGCCAGCTTAAAGCAGAAGTTGTTTTATGACTATGGATGTCTGTGGTGAAATTACAGAAGGGAGCAGCTGTGCAGGAAGCAGTCCAGAGGTACATGAGTAGATGATCGTGAAGGGGAGACTGGCAAAATTTAAATCCGACACGGCTTTTGAATTTTACTGGCAGAACTTTTTGATCACATCTTGCATCAGCTGCAAGACAACATGTTCAGCTTGTATTAATCAGAGTAGGCTGTTTCCTACAACATAGTCAGCTGTGTGCTAAAAGTAGCAAGATACATCGTATCCATACTCACTGTAAACCAACTGTGAAAAATGTAAATCTCAGTGTTGCATTTATAGCAACCAGCACTACCCACTGGCTTTAACAAGGCTTTGATAAAGTATTCATTTAAAAAGACACAGCCACCCTCATCAGCACAGACTTAGCCGGAAAATGCTGTCCTCGCTGTAAGGTCACTGGGCTTGATTATTACCGTGAGCTTAAAGGAGGATGAGCCTCTCGTCTGTTCCACCAAACTTCTGGGACTTCTGAGAGCTTCCCCATCACCGTGGACGTTCTGCCTTGTTAAACCTCCTAATTAGCGAGATTCCTCTCCTAATCACCATCCCTAATGGACTGTCCAAAACGATCGACAAACTGGGTTTCACTAGAGGAAGCCTGGGCCAAGTCGGCCATTTTTAGACTCAGTTAACTGTGAGAGATTTTGTGAGACAGCGAGGAAAGGTTTTTCTTTTTTTGTATTTGGAAGAAGAGGGGGAAATAGACAATGGAGGGTGAAAAAGACACTGACTGAGACAGACATGGAAGGAACAGCAGGTGTGTGACCCGCAAATTACAGGAATGTAATGCGCGGTGTAATGTTTCATTTGGTGAGAGCTCTGGGGATTGTATGATAAAGAGGCACAGAGGTGATTAAGGTGGTGGATTTGTGTAATGATTTTCTCTCTTCAGTTACGGGGTGTGAGAGGATTACCACTGTTAGAATGGGTGTGCGAGTATGTGCGTGCATATACTGTATGAATGTGTATGTTCCGACTAATAATTGATACACAGTGTGTTGATACAGCACAGACACTTAATCTCATTATCCCATACGATGACTGACTCGACTTTAAAAACAAACTGTACATGTGTAACCTTGGTTGCCATGGTGTGTGTCAGTGGTTACTGTGGCAACTGTAGAGTGACTTTTTTGGGGTTATGTAACTGCTGCTGTAGCAGCTTTTTCAGAGGCTCACATGAATTTCGTCAAAAAGGTGGTGAGGTCTTTTCCATCCATCTCCCCACTTCCTGACCAATTTTTACCACACTCCATCTCCATCTTTCATCATTCCACCTCTCACAGCTCCATCTCACTTACTTTCAACTTTCCAAATCACCCCCTCACCTTCTGCCCCTCTAACACCCTCATCTGTCTGCCTCAGTGTATCTCTCAACCTCTCCGTACCTGTCCACATCCCCCTCCTCTCTCATTCTCTCATCTTATTTGCCATCCATCTTTTTCTCTCCCTGCTGTGTAGTACTGCTTGATTCTGCTTCCCTACCTTCTCTCTTTCCTCTTTCTGTGTCTCCATTGCTTCCTCATACTCTGTTCCCCATCATAAGAATTGTTGTCGTGACTTAAATAGCTCTGGGGTTGCTTGCAGTGGCGGTACAACGCTGACAACGAGCTGCTCCATGTGTGTGTGTGTGTGTGTGTGTATGTTTAAAATCCACGAATCTGGGACAAAGCAGTGTGTGGACAAGGTAGCAAAAACACACACTCACCTCTTCCCGAATATACCATCTGTTTAAGGCAGGGGTGGGCAATTTATTTTCCCAAGGGGCCATATGAGAAACTGGGACTGTTGTGGAGGGTCACACAAATAAGCTGAACTCAATTCTGCTCACTATTAATTTTATCTCTTTATAAAGTGATACTGGGAAAGGTAGATATTACAATTAGGCAATGAAAATGTGAAATAGGCATAGTAAAAATGCCAACATTTTATCACTATTTAATCAGCATTCCCATTTTGTCCCATTTCAGTCACAGCCTATCCAAGCATGCAGTCACCTCTGTGAACAAATCACTCCCTGTTTTAGTCCCTTTCATTGAGCGCATTGCTGCCAGCTCCTCCATAATCTCAAAATCTTTCATTATTCCAGGTACAAAGATGAGTAACTGGGCAGTGTCACAGACATCACAGGTCTCGTCCAGAGCCAAGGAGAAAAAGTCAAAATTGAGCAGTTTATTTTTCAACTGAAGCTCCAGATTTCCCGCAATGTCCTCGATCTGTCTTGTTATGGTTTGCTTGGAGAGGGGCTCATTCTCAAATACTTCTTTTTTTTCTCAGGGCACATTAAAGGGCAGAGTCCACCAAACACTCTTTGATAAACTCCCGATCAGAGAATGTCTTACTGTTTTTTGGGATTTTGTGGAAAATCACAAAGCTGGTCTTGACTTCTCCATCCCTGCATGTGTAAAGCTTGGTCAAAAGTCCTTGTTGCTTTTGCAGCATTGCTAGCAAAGGTTCAGATGTTCATTCCTGTTCTGCATCAGCCAAGTTCTTGTATTTCCCTGCATGTTTAGTTTCATAATGGCAATTCAAATTGTAATCCTTAAACACAGCAATCTGCTCTCCACAAACTAAGCATGTCATTTGTGCATGTATGTACGTAATTAAAAAAAAAAAAAAAAAGGAGTCCCCTTCAAAATAAAACCAACAAACAGTGTTTGTTGACCGAAATGGGACAAACTGCACGACAATCTAATTTCCCATTTCCTCACATGGGCGGGTCAGGGGCAACCAGAGGGCCGAATGTGGCCTGGGGGCCGTACAATGCCTGGGTCTGGTTTAAGGGATAGTAGTGAAAGAACTTACCTGAATATACCTTCAGCTTTTGTTTCCTCTGACCCATCTGCTTATTAAAGCACGGACCTGCTGTGACTTCAAATAAGTCATCAGCTTAATTAACACAATGTTTTGTTTCTCTTTGCTTATACCAAATCTGTCACAGTCCTGGGGTTTTCTGTTGTTTCTGAGTTTTGGATTCCTGTGTTGATTTCATTATTGTTAAAGTCATGCTGAGCTTTAGTTTTGTGGTATTTTTGAATTCTGCTTTCTGTTTGGATTTCATTTTTATTCTTGTGTCGTCTTGTGACTTATTGAATTTTGGCTCCTCTTTTGATTTTATTTATCCACTTCCCCAGCATTTCCATGTTGTGTTCCTTCTGTCTCGTTTATGTGCTTGTGTCCTTCTCCCTGACTGCCCGTTTAGTGTCCCAGTGTTGGCTGTCTTTTAGTCATTCCCTGTTTTACTTTGAAGAATAGTTTTCTGTGGTGTCTCCTTCTACTTTTCCTTTGTGATTGGCTTCTCCCCCCTTTTGTCTTCAGTGGTGCTAATTATTTTCACGTGCTGTTGATGTCTTCATTCAGTCTTCAGTGTAAATATAGCTCTCTGCTTCTTCCTTTCCTTGTCAGATTGCCTGTTGTTTATTTTGGACTTTCCTTTCTCTCCTTTGTTTTACTTTGTCTGCCTTTGTGTTCTGGATTTGGGTTGTGTCTCCACCACAAATGTTGACAAAATCGACCAACACCATCATTTGACATGTATTTATCGTGTATTAAAGCCTCACAATTGTAAGAATTAACGTTTTCTTACCTGCCGCTGATATGGTTCTCTTACGTTTAAGCCCATAAAACTGCTTGATTATGGTTAGGGAAAGTATTAAAACAACACTGAGAATCTACATGAGATGTGCTAGCACCTCTGTGAGGCTACGCACATTGAATAAAAATGCAAACATAATTGCTGAGATATTTAATATGGACCAGAGTTCAACCAATCCAGTGACCAACCAGAATTTCCATACTGAGAGCCACGCTGCTAGCTTGGCTAAAACCTGTTTATTAAGGTAATGAAAACAGTCATTATTTGCATAATTACAAGGGGCACTTGTCAGTAAAATCACTGGTTATTTTGTGTGTTTGTCTAAATTCTGTGTCTGATGTTGGGGAAATAATCTGCAAACCACTAAAAAACTACTTTGGGAGTAGAAAATAATCGTATTAGTGTTTTGGTTTTATTATTACACTGGAAGGTTTAATTTATCACCAAATTTTACAAATCTTTTGTTCACCACCTTCACTAACCATCTGTGTTTTGTTCCTTCTTGCACTTTTTTTTTCTTTCCCTGACCTCTTTCCTTTTCTGCCCTCCTGCTCTTTTTTTCTTTGTCACTGTTTTTCCTCCTCCCTCTATCCTCTGTGTACCTGTGGGGTTTCTCCAGCAGCTGTCAGGCAGCAATGTGAGCATGAGGCAAAATGATCTATAGGCTTTCACATTGGAGCAATTAGCCAAAGAAAATTTAAATGGAGAAAATAGAACAACGTGAGGTGATGAAGATGGTGCAACAAAAGGGAAAAGATGCAGAATTTTAAAAAAGGAATAAATAAAAGAGGCTGGGGGAAGATGGGAAAGACCTAAGAAGGAAAGATGATTCAGAATTTTTCTATTGCAGATATTCAGGGTGCAGAGGAAGGATAAAAGTAAACTTAGACAGTTCATACTTTTTTAGAGGTAGGTGGTGAAGAAGGTTAACGTGCAGAAAATGCAGGGAATAAATGGATTGGGGAAAAGAGGAAGGCGTGATGGTTTTCCTAGGGTAGAGAGAAGATGAAGAGTAATTAGGCAGAGAGAGCCAAAAATGGTAGGAGGGACATCACAAACAGTTGGAGGGGAAAGGAAGGAGAGAGCGAAGGTTGATAGTGGAGTGAAGTTGGAGTGATTGAGAAAGTTGAGGAGGAAGAGAAGGAAGCAGAAGTTGGAAATTTAAGAGAGTAGGGAGGGGGCAGAAGGAAAAGTATAGAAAAAGATATATGGGGAAATTGAATTGAAAGGACAAAAAAAAAAAAAATTGTTGAAATTAGTTTGGTTTTTGGTGATGACAAACAAGTGTCTAGTAGTAGATGCAAAAACTGTTTGGCTGTTTCCAAGTTTAGAATTCATGAAAGAGAAGCAAAGCTACTAAAAACAATGAACACTGGGGCTTTGAAATTACCAAAAGTGTTGCAAAGTTGGGAGAACATTTCACTTATAAAAGAAACAAACAAACTGAAAATGAGACAGGGCAAAACATACATTTTCAGGGCTCTTAACCGGCATTGAAATGATTGCATTTCTTGATTTGTCTTTCTAGATTTTCTGGGGGGTGTTTCCTATTCTTTGGGCACATTTACTCTATTTTTGATTTTATTATTAAGAAAAACTATTTTATAAGGAAGCACATCATCTAGGCAGAGCTGATTTTTCTGTCTGTGTTCAGACAGCAGTACCTTGTGAATGCTTTGTGCTACCGTCATACATCAAATATCTCCGTAAAGCTTATATTCTCTTCTTTCCGAAACCATTTGAATTTTGTCTCTAGCACAAACAGTAACAGAGTTATGGTCTTTTAAAGAGCGATTGTAAAATGCCAGGCCCATGGTAAATACAGGGTTAAAGACATATTTTTATAATATTTCTGAATGCGTCCTGTTTGAGTTACTTTTATGTTGTCTCTGTTTTTAATTCTTGATCTTCTTTATTCTCAGCTGCTAGTCTTCCTCTCCCAAAACTTTTGTTACTATTTGTGTTATCGTGATTCATCTTTTTTTTTATGAAGCACCTTGTAACATTGTTTTGAAAGGTGCTATATAAATAAAGTGTAGCAGTAGTAGTAGTAGTAGTAGTACACTTTCATGTAATGCACTCTGTACACTGTACTTATTTACATAGTACACAGATTTTGAGAGGCAAGTGTAAAAAGTTGGAAATGATGACTAAAGCACTTGACTGTGACTGCTGTGCTAGCTCATGCATTTTGTAAATATTTACAACTACTTGACCCTCTCACCACACATCTATCTTCTACACAAAAAATGACGATCTACCAAACAACACAACAAAAGTAACATCAATCGCAGATAAAACTGATAACGGTCGAAGTGGGTGGTTAAACAGCATTAGCATCGATATTAGTGTTTATGACAAGTTGGTTTATGTCCTCTCCCCTTTTTCTAATGTAGCCAATATAGTTAGTAAATAAGTAAGTAACCTTTTTTGTTGTATAGCACCTTTCAAGATAAACATCACAAAGTGCTTCACAACAAAATGCCAGAACATAAAAAGAAAAGTTAACCAAACCCAAGTCGAAAAAGATTAATTTTTAGCAGTTTAATTCACAGAGCTCAGGCTCAGAGGGAGAGAGTTACAGAGTCTGGGGGCCACTGTTGCAAAAGCTCTGTCTCTTTTAGTTTACAGCCCTGTATGATGCATAGCCAGCAGGCCCGGATCATGACCTCAGGCACCTGCTGGGGACGTATGGATGTAAAAGTTCACTGATATATGCTGGTGCTTGTCCGTGCAGAGTCAAAACCAGAATCTTAAAATAGACTCTGAATTTAATTGGGAGCCAGTGCAGCTGAGTCAGCAACAGTATGACATGTGAGTACTTAGAAGACTCAGTCAGAAGCCTCGCAGCGGTGATCTGAACAACCTGCAGACATTTCAAGGAGTTTTTGCATAGGCAAGTGAACAATAAATTACAGTCATCCAGACGCGATGAAATAAATGCTTGAATAACAATCTCCAGTTCAGAGTGTGACACAATGGGACTTGGCCATATTTCTCAAGTGATAAAAGCAAGAGCGAACCAGAGATTTGACAAAGTGAAAGCTAAGTCAAAAGTTACTCCAAGGTTCCTGATAGATGATTTAGCAAATGTGGCAAGGGGACCCAAGAGTTTTCATTACCTTAGACACAAATCTGTCTGGGTCACAAACAAGGACTTCTGTTTTTTCTTCATTAAGATGGAGAAAGTTGTCAGCCATCCAACTTTTAGTAGAGTCTAAGCACCTATTCAGGATCTGCAGCTAAGAAACATCTTTGGGCTTAAAAGAGATGTATAACTGAATCATCTGCATAGCAGTGATAATAAATGTTCTTAAAGGTGCTCAAAATGTGCTGCAGAGAGAGCAGATATAACAGAAACAATAAGGGCCCCAACACAGAACCTTGTGGCACACCACAGGTTAGTGAAGTGAAAGAGGACCTGTACTTAGAAGCAGCCACAGAAAAGGATTGTTCAGATAGATATGATGTGAACCACTCCAAATCAGACCCAGATACACCCACCTAGTATCTCAGCCTATCAAGCAAAATGTGATGGTCAACAGTATCAAAGGCAGACATAAGGTCCAACATTAGCAAAACAGAACATTCTCCTGCGTCACTTTGCATTAAAATGTCACTGAACACTCTAAGAAGAGCTGTTTCAGTAGAATGAGCTCTGCAGAAGCCAAATTGAAATTGATCAAGAATCCTGTATTTGTCCAAGACAGCTGTAAGCTGCTTAGCTACAACCTTTTCTAAAATCTTAGCAATAAATGGTTATTGCTGACAAGAAGTGTACAGCTATGCACATTCAGCATTTGGACCATTATGGGATTGAAGAATATTACAGGTAATTTTCTGGTGAATTCACAGTAATGAGTGGGTGTCATGTGTCCTGCTTCCCGAACACCAGGCAGCTGCCTAGACAAAACCAGAGCATTTCCAGTAGTGAGAATGTGTCTGAAGCTATCTCCTGCTGTGAGCTGCATGTGAGAAAAGAAAACTTCATTGCCCTGACCTGATTCTGTTGTGTGAAAGCGACTATAGGCTAAATATAGTTTTTAAAATATTGATTTTAATACTGGACATGAAAAGAGACTAGTTTATTAGCTTATTGTTTGCTTTGTTCTATTGTATGTTCAGATTATGTGATTGTGTCATAATGAGTGTGTAGTCTGCATACAGAAATAACTCTTAAAACAAGTTACCTGACATGACCTTGTCTCCCCTCCATATGACCCAGTACAAGCATACTGTATGCGCAGACAATACACAGCATATCTGTCAATTCTAAGCAACCAAAGTAATCCGCTGTCAAACACAGTATAGTTTTCTGTCAACACCATCCTCCTATGCTCTGGGAACTGCCACGAGATAGGCTGCAGGCCTTTTCTCAGGACTCCCGAGTCTCCAACAGTCTTGACTTTCTCTCTTTTGCTTACCCTGAGCCTTAGGGACCTCATGCCTGACAGTCAGTCCCAGCTCTAAGACCCACTCTGACCATCTGTCTGGGCCATTCTCTCCGAGTATTGCTGCTGAAATAGACACGTTCTTATGTGTTTTTCTCTTTCACATATTGGGATCACCGTCACTGAGATTAATTTCTGTATGCTAATGACTCCAAAAACATTGTTAGACATTACATTTTGTTTCTGTAGTCTTGCTATCACCTCTCTTGGTAAAAAACAAATTGTGCTATTGTTGGTCCTTTAGCTTTGCCCAACAAGATTTCATAATATACAAATAACTTCTTTGTAGTGAAATGAAACCAAGTGAGACAAAACTATAAAATGTCCACTCTCACTCTCACCTATGCTTTGTGATGTTTGACATTTTTTTCAATCATCTTTTTCATGGTGCACTTCACTGTCGTTCCCATTCCCATTCAAGCCAGCTTCTCAACCGATCAGCATTCAACATACGCGTGGTGTCATCACCATCCCTCTTTTCAGAAGACTATATTCAAGTGTGCCTCTGTAGTCTATACGCTGACTGAATTCCCATAGTCCATCACACTCTCTGCCTAGCCAAAGAGCTATGAAATGGACAGAAGCAGAAGACCGTAAATTCAAGTCTGTACTGAGCTAGAAAAAAAAAAAGCTTTAAGTTTCTGTCTTCAAACCACACTCTACATTTTGGTTCTACACCTCAACAGGACAATAGTGACATCAACAAACAGTAAATAGTGCCACAAAATCAAAATTTGAGGGGAAGCTCTACCAATAAATATAGCCCAGAGCAAATTTGCCAGTTTTACTAATTTCATGAAATATTCAGGGATGTTAGAAAGTATTTCAAGACAGAGTAAAGAATTGATTATACTCCGTTTTGGACACAGACAGCTGGATTCGTGGCGGCTGCGTAGCCATTGCTGTTACATTCTCTTGATGCATGCTCAATAATCCAGGTAAAAGAATCCCAAAAAGTTGAATCTGTTCATCTGGACGTGGCGTTTTTTAGTGGGAGAAACGTTTCGTTTACCAACTGGTAACTTCTTCAGTCTCAGCTGACTGCAGACTTCCCCAGCCTTATAAACAG